>LPNK01000129.1:0-174828 GCA_002894445.1 Metschnikowia sp. AWRI3582 | reverse complement strand
GGCTTTCAACGTTAGGTAGGGAGATTTGCTTTTCTTGAAGAAGCTTCTGAATGACCTCCATCTGCTTCTCTTTTGAAAGCTGCGCGAACTGCTCCAGCCTCACCACATCACTTTGCATGACTGCCTCGTAGGCCTCGCTCAAATCTGCTACGCCAGATTGCGAGGCTTTCTCAGACTCCGTGGGGATTTTTGTCAGAGAAGGATTTGACAGAAGATCTGGCAATGTTTCCTCGTTGGAGACTCCAGCTCCGAGATCTTTTTCTGGGTCATAGTCGTCATCGGACTCAGGTGACAGCGGCTTAGCTTCAGCATGACTGGCCTGAGGTATTTGACCAGCTTCTGTATCAGTGTCTGGGTTCGACGGAGATGCTTCTGCATTTTCCACACTTACGATAGATTTYTCATTTGCTGGCTCGGGCTCGCTGCTGGTCTCTGGTGAAGTGTCATTCTCACCTTCTGCGGTGCACAACTCTTCGTTTTCTGTGACATGGCTCTCGTCATTGTRCTCAGTTTCTTGAGCACAGTCCAAAGGGTGTTTTATGGACTCTTCCCCGTTGCGATCCTGGCTCTCCCCAGAAGGTTCTACCTGTTCACTKTCTTCCGGTTTGATGGTGTCTGAGCTTTTTATCGACACTGGGGCTGACCATGCTGCTTCAGGATCATACTCCTCTTCGTCATCCTCGGGAACCTCGAGTCCTTCAGCACGGTCTTGTTCAAGATCTGCAACTATGGTATCCACGGATGGCTTTGCTGGCTCGATATCTGGCGCTGTACTGTCTTGTGTAGCGTCAGCTGCCACAATATTTTCGCTTGCTGTAGTATCCTGAGATTTATGCTCCATTTCCAGAGAATTTTCTAAGTAAGCGATTAGTTGATGTGATAGTCAGGCGGAGCTGCTTTGCGATGGCAGTGCAGTACTGGCAATTATGTGCAGTCTCACAGAAGCTTCGTCTAGACTCTGTATTACTCTCTAGCCTGGAAAAAAAACGACATTGCCAAATTACCTCTGCGGTTCCGAGCTAAGATCCGAGATGGCCAGGAAAGTGGGCTGATATCAACTAGCGCAATTTAACTTTCGAAGCATGTTCAGCATGTAACGTTCCCCGGAAGTCAGTATATCGGATTTGCACAGCTCGCTTTGTTGCGGGTCAGRTAGATCAGGTGATCCTTCTTTTATCCTAYKCATGTTTGTCCTTAGATCTCATTAAATCCGTCCCAAGAAGATTTACAGAGGTGGTATCGACTGATGATATCATAAATTTGATCGGAAATCCATGTTGTCCCGATTACCTGAAGTTTGGCGGGACAAGGCGARTGACCATAGTGAGAAACCWTTTTGACAGTAGTAGATCTGGGCACTTCGGTATTTCGTACCTTGAGTGGGCGGTGGACTGCAAAAAAAAGAATGAAGTTACTCGTAATTGCATTTGGGCTGCATACGAGGCTAATCTGTGGGGGCAACTGTCAGGCTGTCTACCGGCTCATTGATAATCAACGAGTGTAACGCAGTCGAGTCAATTCTACAATGACGTTGCTCTATAATTCAGACGTAGGAAGCAGAGAAAATGCAAAGAAAAAAAAAAACTGCAAAAAAAAAAAAAAAAATAACATTGCATGCCTCTCATAACACTAATTCTTTGACTGTCGGCGCGGAACAATACTTTCGGATCAAACGGGATCTCACCCCAAGGGTACTCTCATTTTCACCTCTACCCTAACACACGTACAAAACATCTCTTTTGATAACCATTTACTTTTGGAAAGATTTTTARARCTYMATTACATYTGTGTTGAATTGTAATCGCTAAAATATTTCAAACTTGGGCTCAAGTATTATTACCGACCTCGGTGAGTAAAACCACTCGGGCTCTCGCCACTGCGCGGGACAGGCTCCCCCGCCTTCTTGCATAGGCAGGCCGCAGGGGCCTCCACGCCAAAGCCTCGGGCTCGTAACTTGCAAATTCGGCATGTTCAGGCTTGCGACTGCTTATAAATAGACCACATTCCACGGCCTTAACCAGATCTGAAAAACGAAAAACAACAGACAAAAAACAAAAATATAAACAATGACTTTGAACGTTGGAATTGTCGGCACCGGAATTTTTGCCTCAGACGCACACTTGCCTGCCATCCAGGCTATCGACAAGCTCAAGCCTGCCGCGGCTTACAACCGAACTAAGAGCAAAGCAGACGTTTTCGCCGAAAAGGCCGGAATCCCGAGCGGGAATGTCTACGAAAGCGTGGATGCGCTTCTCGAAAGTCCAGAGATCGATTTTGTGGACGCTTTGTTGCCCGTCCAAAGCAATGTGGACATCATCAGAAACGCCATCAAGCATGAGAAGCCAATTGTCATTGAAAAGCCTATCGCAGCAAACATGAAGCAAGCCAGAGAGATCGTTGAGCTTGCATCTTCAACAGACTTGCCAATTGGAATCTTGGAGCAGTGGGCGTTCTTCAGCAGTATCAACAAATTGAGAGAGATCTTGCCTCAGATTGGCAACATCGTGTCTTTCACATACAAGGCGACAGGTCCTTGGAACGCCAATAACAAGTACTTAGCCACGGCTTGGAGGCAGAATCCTGAACATATCGGTGGATTCTTGAGCGACGGTGGTGTCCACCAATTAGCACTTCTCACAGAAATTTTGGGCCATGTTGAGTACGTGAGTGGGCACACACGCCAAGTGAGGAAGGAGAGCGGCACCGACGACATCTTGTTTTCGTCGCTCAAATTGACCTCGGGTGTCATTGGAACCTTCACTTATGGCTCTGCTTTTGGTGCCACAGACAAAAGTACCAGCTTAGTGATTTACGCAGACAATGGTTCGGTCACGTACGATTTCTCGCCTTCTTTGCCTAAGCCTACCATTACATATCAGACCGGCGCTAACGCTCAAGAAGCGTCCAAAAAGACGGTCATTGAAATTGATGAGGTGAACGCCATTCAAGAAGAATTCAAGAACTTCGCTTCTGCGGTGGAGGCCAAGGACAAGTCCCTCGTGGTTGTGCCGCCAGCTAAGGCATTCCACCATTTGGCTATCATTGCTGCCGCACTCGAGTCTTCTAAGAATAATGGCTCCAGTGTGAAGGTCGAAGTTGTATGATTGAATTTAAAATTGTTAGACGCCCATAGACTAGTAGTAATAGTATTCCACAGTTAGAGCTCATCGTGCGGCCATGCATCATTTGACTCGAGCAAGTCTCTCTGTTCCTCCGACGAAGTTGCTGTGGAGATTGGTGTATCAGCCTTGACCAGTGGYGCCTCATCGTCATGAAGCACTCCCTCCGGGGCGCTTTCTTGATTTTCTTGATCGTTCAGTTTGCCTTCCGTCTCTTTGTGGGTCTGAACTCCTGTCATCAGGTCGGTCTTGCCGCTCAAAGCTGGCTTCGCGCGCACCTCTTCAGGCCTATTCTCAGATGCTGACTTTGGCATCGTGTGCTCATCTGCTATTTGATCCGAATATTGCATCTGTTCGGGATGTCCTTTGCCTTCTTTCACTTGATGTTCGGGCTCGATGACTTCTTCACGAASTGSYTCGATCCGAGTGTACTCATGAGGCCCGGAGAACTGCTCTTCAGCGTCTCGAGCAACTTCAAACGCTTTTTCACTAGGGGGCGTTGTTTGCTCTTTCTCTATACTAGGATTTGTCCTTTTGACTTCGCCTTTTCCTGTGCGATCTGTGTTACCCGTTACSTCGAAGCTGTCAAATTCTGGCTTATTTGTGATAATTTCGTCCATTCCAGGCTCATCGATCACGACGTTAGCCTCGATTCCTTCAATCTTCTCTGAATTCGCTTCTTCCTCATCCCAAAACGAAGAATGTTCAAGCGCAGCCACATCTTCCACTAGAGCGCCTTTCCATGTCATGACAGGCAGGTTTGGATCGACGCTTTGTACTATAACGCCTGTTGAACTCTCGGTCGTCTGAGTTGTCGTGAATTCATCTTCCTTGAAGAAGCTTGCGCTCAACTGAGCAGTGGAAGTCTCACTCAAGAGCTTTTCGGCAGAGCGGGGCAAAGACGTCTCTTGCCCTGTGTGAACCGAAGAAGTAAATTTGTTACTATCCCGACTAGTCGGAACGTGGGGTACTGAATTTTGTGKAATCAGCAGGAYATAGCYCACTTGAGACTCGWTTGGGGCAAAGTCACGCGTGTTTATAGAAGAGACCCAGTGTAGAATWCCAAACATCTTGAAAAATGTCCAAAGAAGAATCTTCGCGGGTAATTTCAATACCCGTCTCCAGAGCACCCAAGCAGAGCAGAGAAGCAAGAACCCAATGGCAGCGTAGATGCGCCTCTTGTCGTGCTTGTCTTGTTTTTCGATGAATTTGACAATTTGTTTCGACTTGCTAAGAACGGACTCCATGTCTAGCAACTTGTCGTTGAGTTGAGTTAAGTCCTTTGATTGTTGATCAAGAGTGTCGATGTTTAGTTCTGTTTGCATGACTGACATTGCCATTAGCTGTTTCGATTGCTGCAAACTGGATGTGATGTTTTTGTTTTGCGTCAAAATTTGCTCACCAATTGGCTTCGATTTGTCGTGTGCTTGTGCTTCACGCGAGGCCGATCTTCCAGCAAACAAAGACAGTCTTGCATCCAAAGACTCGGGTTCATCATCGCTGCCTTTTGCTGGCAAATATTCTTGTAGTCTTTGTTGGTGTATGATCGCATTTTCTTTGCCGTGTGCAGCCAACTGGCTCTCCTTAAGTTTCCGCCGCAAGTGCTTGACTTTGCCGTTGTATAAGTCGAGCGATTCATGTAGAAAACTGGTGGTGGACAAACTCCCCGGTAGTTGCTGGACCTTCAATTCTACCACGCTATTCAAGTCAGCAATTCTTTGAATGAGCAAAGTGGCAATCTTCACAGTTGCATCCAATGAAAACTCCAGCCCACTGACCCCGGAGTCGAGTTGGCCACGTTCGGCAATAAGTCTAATTTGGGATAGGGCACGTGATTGCACCGAGTCTATCTCCTTGAACAATTCTTTAATCTGTGCAATTTGGGAATGTGAAGTTTGTTCCTTCATCTCGATAGTTAGATTTGGACTTTGCAACGTGTGGCGGTGTATTCATCCCAGCCGCGTGTGCGATCTTTGCTTTAGCTCCCGGTGAGGCGCGAGCGAGCCACTTGAGCAATCGCCATTTAGGGACCACTAGCCATGGAGAACACACTAAAGAGTTTGCTTTACGCACTTTACTGCATTATTAATTTACAGATAATAAGGTGCGTGTCATATCCCAATGAGATCGGGGACTTTGGTCATTGGTTACCTAAAGCAATGCTTCGGAGTGAGAACGCGGAACTGTGCGGCCGCTTTGAGCTCGGAAATTTGAATGACTGGATACATCCCCATGATCTGCAGAGGGGACAATAAGATTCCTGAATGAATACTTTATGGCTCGAAACAATTGCCTATAAGTTTTTACGCGTCTGAAGCGCCCTCAGACTAATCCACTGAGAGTCGTCGATTTTCCAGTCCCTACAACAAAACCAGGGGAGATCGATTTCTCTTTTTTATTCGCTAGAGCACACAGTTCGACTGAAGTGTWATCAGAATTTTCTCCGCTTTTCTGCTCATCTTCTGAGACCCACAATGGTAATTCGGGACTTCTAACGTGTGGATTGAAGGAGTATCGGGGTTGTGCGGGCCTCACAATGCTTTGCACTTTGGTAGTGGCATGATGCATGTCTACCAATCATGTAATTGGAATTGGTCACTGCCAAGAAGAAGAAAACGTTGATTTCCTGATGCGCCACGAGTTCGGCTAGGCCCGAGCACGAAAATGTGGCCTTTCCTGTACCATCATGAATGATTGACGCACAATGGATCAGTACAAGAAAACCACATGCTACTTTGGTCACCATGCTCATTGTGTAATGAGCTAGTTTAGGATTCATGACAATGCTTTTTCAGTTGTACCATAGCATACCCTAAAAATCTTGCGCTAGATATTTGTGTCTCCGTCACCGATAGCGCGTTTCATATGATATGCTTGTTGTGACCGCAGATCGTCGATGAACAGCTCAGATCGCTTTACTTCTTCGCATGTTTTGCCAGTTGTGTTGCAACGACTTTGTGAAGATTCTGATCTCGTGTTTTTGCTTTCTTTTTTTTTTCTTTGATGAGATGCATATCTTGCAGCCAGACTTGATGAATGCAAAGAGGAACAATGAGACCAAGCTTGCTGTTGCATGCGACGCGATCTACCTTTCTTGCCAATATTACATTGTGACGACTCTATTGTCACGTTCAATTTTGTAATGCCAATGTTTCTGCAATGGTCTGCAATTGGAGTTACCACCTAGTTTGAGCCAAAATACTATAAATTGCCTAAGGCAAGCTCGCAGGACAACTTATGTGGCTATTTTTCGAATCCTATGCTTGCTTCAAAACTCCTTGTTTCGATAACTGTCTACAGTCTTGTGGCTGCCAAGGCCACCACTTCTCTCATCTTGACACGGAGGGCCGAACCTGTTGCCTCGGACCCTGAAATGATTCATGTTTCAGATATCAACAAACTGTACACGCTTGGATCAGAAAGTCCATCTCCTGACTTACCGACTGAAATCAGTCTGGAAAAGTACTACGAGGACAGTCATTCCGAGGACTTCACATATGACTCTAATTCTGAAAATTCTATCCCAGAGCAATATGCGACTTTGATGGATGAGCCAATACCTTCAAGTGAGGAATTATTTCTAAAGGCGCCCATTTTGCCTGGCACAAASAAGCCACAAACMRAAATGGTGGAGAGCGATGTTGTAACTGACATGTCACTAGATGAGGACAGCACCCTGTCGGCTCGCGAAATGGGATCTGCAGAGGCAGGTCATAGCAGTCTGATTGAGCTGCAGTTCTCCAACGTGAAGGAATATAAGACTGCCTCGGGTGTCACATTACGATTCGTGGACTTTTCGGACGACTCGGACGACTCCGACTCCGACGAATCGTATGATCTGGATGAAATGAGTCATGAACCTTCAAATGAGGAAGCAGAGAATTCTTCGGAGCCTGAACAGCAGGAAYCGTCCAAGAAACTGATCTTYGGACGYTTCTCRGATGCTGCGAAAAGAACCTTCAAAAGGATGTCAGATTGGTTTAAAACCAAAATTTTACGCAAGCCGGAATTGGATCGTCTGCTTGCGGAAAGCTATAGACTAAACGCCGAATCCATCCCCGAAAACTACAACAATGACTTTATCGACAACAACGCCTTTTACGATGTGAGCGTCTCGTACTCCCCCATGGCACGGAAAGTGGAGTCTCCATCTAAATTCTCAAGGACAGGTGGAGATAGCTTCTTTGTTTCTCAAGTGTACAARAATGGCGAGATGGCTATTGGCATCACTGAAGGTATTGATGACTTGCAGAGAAGAGGTCAAGACTCTTCGGAATTTTCCCGTGAGTTGTGCCACAAGATGAGTTCAGTCTTCATGAACGAAAAAACTAGACCAGAAATCACGCCTTGCAGTTTGCTGAAAGAAGCACTAGAAGGTATCAAAGTCAATAACAAGGTGAACGAAGGTAGCGCTACTGCGCTAGTGGCAGTATTCACCCCGCACAGAACGGTACAGATAGGCAATTTGGGAKTTTCTCAAGCGATGTTGATAAGAAGCGGGGCCTTGCGGTATATGACTTCAACAAGCGTGAATGAAAACGGGTTCCCGCGCCGATTGACAAAAGCGTTCAGGATCCACAGCAAAATGAAGTACTTCTTGTCCGACTCTATGGAAGATGGTGTTAATGTTGAGTGGGAACTTGAGCAGAATGACTACCTTATACTTGCGTCAGACGGAGTGACGAGAAATTTGAGTCCAGAACAAATCGAGCTACTGGTGAAAGAGTATAAGGCGCATCACGTTGGTGAAATCACCTCAAGTATATTACGTAAGGCGCTCTTCGAACGCACTCAAGAGGCGCGCAGTTCAAAAGAACTGGACACAAGATATGGTGGATTYCTTGACGACATTACTTTGATTGTTGTCAAAATCAAGTGATYGCTCCTACCCTTATGGCTAGCTTTACTTAATAAAATCAAATTAATTGTCTTCATCTGAKWWRAATASWWACTTACTTGGTATTTATCAGAAGTAATTTGCAGCCTCGTTTTGAGCTACATTAAAAAAGATGACGGTGTAATTTTTGCACCTTTATCTTCTGTCAGCTTTTCAGAATCACCACTTGACTCAAGTTAGTTTCTTTCTCGCTAACGAGAGCAAAGAGTAGTAAGATTGGCTTTCATGGAGTGAGGCTACCTCCGAATCTTTTTTTCGCACGCGTAATATTGARCGCGTTCATCAACTGAAATAGATGATGCGAGAGTTTAATGAAACAAAAAAGCCACTGTAAATGATTTTAAAATGAAGAAAAACATGAATGCTTCTATACTTGAGCATGCTGGTAACGATAAGCATGTGACAACCGAGCCCGCCAAAGACTACATTAAGAGGGCTTTCTTGGCTGTTCCCAACTCAAATCCTGGTAATGGACCAAAGATCTCGGTAATGACATACAACACATTGGCTCAAGCACTCGTGAACCGAAAACGCTATCCAACTAGCGGCACTGCACTCCGATGGGCAAATCGATCGAAAGTAATATTTGAAGAGATAAAAGATTACAACCCAGACATCCTCTGCCTTCAGGAAGTGGACACCTCAACGTGGGAACGTGAGTGGGCCCCAACACTCAAACAGTTAGGTTACCAGGCCACCTTTCACGCATCTAGACAAAARAARCATGGTATTGCAATMGCCTACAAGTTTAGCAAGTTTACCTGCTCACTGCATATGTTAGTGGACTACGACTCTGAAWTGACAGAGGGGATGGAAAGATCCAAAATCACTGATAAYGTAGGGCTTCTTCTCTATTTGTCATTCAATTCCGAGTTTGGTGAAAGTTGCTCAGCGCCTTCGAGAGACGGCTTGATAGTGGGAACCACGCACTTGTACTGGCATGCCTTTGCCTCTTTCGAGCGAACGAGACAAGCGCACATCTTGCTCAAGCTGTGTGCGCAATTTGCAAAGAACACTCGGACCTTCTTCGGTGTGAATTTGCACTTTTACACAATACTTGCAGGAGACTTCAATTCTCAGCCTTTCGACGCCGCATACTTGTCCATAACCGAGAAACCGGTCAAATTTGAGGGTATCACCAAAAATGGGCTAGGAAGGTCAATTGTGCATGATTGGCTTGKTGATAGAGAYCMCGGGGACGAAAACCCAGATCCAGTGCAYTTTGAATTCACGCCAGAAATTTCGCATCAAATTTTCAAGATTCAGGATTTGTGCAACAGTCTAAAATCAAGAGCCATCTCTTTATACTCYGTGGGRTACGGCYTAATTCATCCTGAGAATTCTGGGCTTGATAACAAGAGAAATGAGCCACTATTTTCAAATTGGACTGACACTTGGAAGGGCCTCATCGATTACATATGCGTTGTTAGCGATTGGGACAATACTAATAACAGGAAGGTCGACAGTTTGGATGACTTCACCAGAGCTTCGAGCATGAGGCTTTTGCGCTTGCTTAAGATGCCTTCTACTGCCGATATGGGCCCAGAGCAATTTGGGTTGCCTCAGCCCGGAATGTACCCTTCGGACCATTTGTGTATGATGGCGGAGTTGGAGCTTTTGTGAAATCCTCACAACGGCTGACCCAGTGRAGCAATCTTWTGRTCTTTTAGTCTTTTAAAAAWGTCACGTCTTCAACATTGTTTGTATAAGGTCCTCCAAGGGACCATAATCTTTTCTGCTGATCAAGTCAAACTCATTGCTGAACAACACATAATGTTTCAAACTCGTGTTGAGATGACTCTGGAGACCCAATTCCGAAATTTCGTGGAAGTGATGACAGTAGATGTGAGCATATATTCTTAAAAGACGCTTGAAGATCGTTTTTATCAAGCTGGGGAATTGTTGAGGGAACGGGGCACCGATCTTTGTCGGAAAAATATTGTCATTGTCGAAAAAATTTTGTATCCAGTTCATCAAATTTTCGACATATTCGCAAGCTGGCAAAGAGATGGGCTTCTTCAACGCTATGTTTCCACCTGCGGATGAAGCAGATTCTTGCCATAAATACTCATATTCCTCGGTGGCGATCATTCGGGGGCACGTTTGCGGCGAGCAAAATTCTGTGATTGTACCGTATAGCATGTTTATTTGGTTGTAAAAGTCGACAACATGCACAGCTAACCACTCATTTACGTCTTCATCCCTCGGGAGCTTGACGGCATTTATCAAGGCATTGTCAGATCCTAGTGTTTGTTCAGCGTAGCTTCTTATGTCCCTATGAGATGTGACATTCTGCACAATGTTTGTTGTATTGTTGATGGTCAGGAACGCGTTGTTCTGCTCATTGAAGGGCGACTCCTGCGGTAAAAGTTGATCCTTAGGCAAAGGGGGAAACACCGTAGTATTTGCTGGCTGGGGGCTTGAAATGGCGGATCCGGGTTTCAACTTGAATCCTCGAGTCGTACGTAAAGAATGCGTGTTAAAGTTTTGAAAAAATGACATGTTATGGTGTGTGTTGACTGACTAGGGTGGAGGAGGGCTCGGTTCATTGAATTCAATTGCTTCGCCTTCTATGCCTGTTTACAAAAAATCCTGATTCGGCCAAAAGGGGAATCGCGTAGCGCCTCTCATCCGGAACAAAAGTGCCCAGCCGTGACGACATTCGCGACTTCAAAGCGAGTATGCGACCGAAACAGGTGAAACGAGCTTACATTATTTTTTTGCAGCCGCCAGAAGATCTTTGCACAACGGGCGCAAATCAAAGCCCTTGTGCTTGATTGATTTTTTTGAATCTGGTCCAACGCGAGCRATTTGGTGTTGGCGACACAGCAGTGCTTGCCATGGACGAATATCACACTCTTTCATGACATTCAACGTGTTGAATTCGAACAAAATTGCACGCTGAAGCCTGCGAAGCACTGCTGACAAAATTCTGTTGTGATCGGGAATACTCTTATTGTCGAGCGGTGTGGCAAACAATGTTGTGTTTTTGATGAGGCTTTTGTAGTTCACCTTGACGAATTGCTTTCCGTAGTAAGAAAACACTAGCGGATACTTGAATTCTAGATTTAGCATTAATGAAGTAAGCAAGTATTGAAAGTTGTCGAATATGTCTTCGAAGTAGATGGCACTATGAGGACTCCAATTCTCGAACCTAATCGCAAGCAGCTGCAAAAACCGCACATTTTTTGCGTGAGCTAGGTCCGGGAGTATTGGATGGATTAGATCACAGCGCAAAATGAGCCGCAAATCTCCACGTACCCCATCAGAAACGGGAGCACTCACAATTGAAAACATGAGATGTTTCCAAATCGGCGCATTCTCGAGTTGTCTCTGAAGTAGATTGAGTGTTCCCTCTTCTTCGAGCAGATTGTCGTTCACCGAAACTTTGATGGAAATCTGCTGGTTAGGAATTTTAAGCGAAGACAATCAAATGAAGCACGAACTATACATACGATGAACGAAGGCGACGTGACATACACGAGTTCGGTATCCTCGTCAGTTTCAGACGGGCTGATGCGCATCGAGTAGGATAGCCCAAATTGGCAGGATCCTCGGCTGAAATACATGTCATCAGCCATTCGGTTTTTCTTGTGTAAAAATTAAAGATTTCAAAAAGATGCTCAGAAAAGGGGAAATTCAACAATGGTGGTGTAGTTTCTAAATTACCCGCCTCCTGTTTTCCGCAGAGGCTAMTTTCGCGACCCAGCCAATATCGACAGGCGAGGCTATCTCCTGGACTCTCCCTGAACTTCATCCCATGGTGTTGCAATCATCTTATTGTCGAAAAGGAATGAATGCCAGACTCAATTATACAAAAATAGGGCCTCGTCTCGCTGTTGCTCAAGCGATTACGTCTCACGTCACGGCCGACTATCTCATGACTCTTCCCCTTCGTCAGCGCCTCATCAGTGTATACAAGCGAATGTACAAGCTACGCTTTATGGTTGGCGACAGTCAGAGCCAACAGAATGACTTCTGCAATTTGCTCAGGCGAAAATTTAGCCGTCAAGATTTTGATACCCGTCGCAACAAGCTTCTTGGGTTGAGTGAAAAACTACCAGAGGATGTCTTCACCGAAAGACTCGCGAACACGTACGCTTTTGTTTTTAATGCCACGTGCGAACCGGATGGAGCGATCCCCTCTATTAGATTTYATGAGGATTTAAAAGCAGCCATGGAAGTCAGGTCCGAAACCAATGTATTGCGCACGATATTAATGATGGAGAGAGAGTATCCTCCCCTCATCAAGTACGATCACACTTATGAATGGGTAGATAGCGTGAAGCAATTCTATACGCTGGCAATGGGTGACATTCTGAACAAAGAGTACAATAAACTCGCTTCCACCAAAACTGCTCACTTTATTGGCTAYTATCAATATGAAAAGACGTTGGCTCAACTCAACGAGTCTCTCACATTATGTCTTTAGTTCGCCTCGCCTGCATGTTGCATTCGCAACAAACATAAACGTCATTAATCGATCCGGAGAAGTATTTTCGCCATACAACACATCAAAATGGTTTGGCTTCCTTTCGGGCAAAAGTCATCCACAAGCACTGAGATAAAGTCTCACCAGATTGAACAGCGCTCTCATCACCCATTGAATGTCTCTCATCAAGGGGAGTCCGACATTGCTCACACCTTGCATCAGATCACGGCTGAGGGGGAGGCCAAAGTGAAGCAACTATCAGCGGAGTCCTTAAAGGCCACCAATACCGCAGTAACTGATTTCGTTTCRAAAAAGRAGGGAAACATGTTCATAATTGATGGCGAGAAATACTCCAAAGAGAGCATAATTTGCACAAATGATGAGCAAGGCAACAAAACGTGCTTGAAGTTGAAGTACAATCTGGTCGAGCTCTTCAAGCAAATGCAAAAACTCGAATATTTCTGCTCTTTGCCCAATGATATAAATGCAACTTACTTCGAATGCAGAAAGATAACATAGAAATAGATTGCCCTCGTCCGTGAGGCCACACCCTCTTCCGATGAATCGAAAATCTCAAATACTAGACATGACTAAAATATTTGGGATTCGTCTTTTGCTGTCATGAAATATGCGAGTGAGAAGAGCAGATTCCAAGAACCTTTATTCATAACGACGATCAACGAGTTTAACTWTGATAGGAAATTTATTAGCTAAGAAGATACATCAGCTAGACAAAGGTATGTAAATCAGAAAAAAATACCAAGGAGAATCCCGAAGACAGTGCCAATCAAACCTCTGAAAAAACTGCTCGACGTAGCATCTGAGGAAAGAAGAACCGCAGGAGACACGACACTGTCGGTAGCCTTGTCAAGAAACCTGTTGCCAGCCTCCGCCTTCCCGGGTTTCATCGAGCTGGTAGGCTTGACAATGGAGCCAGCAGTGGAAGTTGTTGTGACGGTAGACTTGCCTGGCTTTGACGCCGGGACATCAGATGCCTTGACAGGCGCGGGAACAGGAGTTGCAGAAGGCGTTGTGGTAGGCGTTGGTGGCGCTGGATTGGGCGCTGGATTGGGCGCCGGTGCTGGTGCTGGTGCGGGGGCCGGTTGCTTACCAGCAGGTTCATCGGCCTTTGGTGGATTTGGGATTACAGGCGCCGGATTATTTGGGCTGGGATGATTCGTGTTTTGATTTTCATTGTGCCCCCCTGTTGTCTTTCCTGGGGCGCCAAATAAATACCTGTACTGCTCTGCATTAGCAAGGTTTATGTTGGCRCATGCAAACCGAGACAGCTTCTGATCATGGAACACGAGAGAYCTTCCRACAATGTAGGATTCAGATGCTGGGTTTAATGAAAGAAATTTGTCGTGATACTCTGTTTGGAAACAAGTAGCGTTGATCCAACCGTGTTTTCCTGATAAGTCTCCCACCATACAGAAAGCATCGTCGCCCTTCTCTGGGCATTTTGGTAAACCCTTGAAAGGATCGAAATGCTTCCCGGCCTCATCACAGCTCTTTTTGTCAAATATTTGACCTTCATGAATGTGGTAGACAAAAGGGCCTCCAGATGTAGGCAAACCTGTCATGTCCACATGGACTTTGACAGAGTCTCCCTTAGGACTGGTGAAATAGACGTAGCCCTTTGTAAACTTGTTGGGGCCAGACTCAGGGAAGTCGGCCACTGCAACAATATTCTTTGGGTTTTCTTTAGCTAGTGGTGCTGGATTTGCGCCAACGGATGCAAAAATGCACAGAGCTAAAGTCACAAAAGTGAGAATCAACATGGCCTATATTATTTGACAATCCAATTAGGGAACAGCAATAATCTGATAGTGAGACTTTTTAATTTAGAATTGACGATAATGGCTCAGCGGATAGATTGAAGTTAAACTATACGAGCCGTTTTCGTGTTAATTTGAAAAGGAAAGGTGAGAGGAAAAGGTCTCCGAAGCGAAAGGCGCAAACGTGGGAAATGGGTGCAAAAAAAGTGCGACAGCTCCAACTCATGAAAATCTACCTCGGTTCTTCAATTGCGGAAAGCCCATTCTGACGCAACCGCCACTCTCCATCAAACAACTTACACTTTGAGTTTAGCTATCGGGGCAAGTTCCAATCTGTTATGTTTCGCTTATTCATAATRATCAAGGACACTGACCTAAAGCCGAAAGAATCACGAGCCCTGTGATTGACCTCGATGCTTTTTTAGAACCTATATATATCCTTGGTGAGCGATATKTATAATTGTWATATACGCCCGCTTACTTCATGRATGGTMTTTGAGTGTGTTAAATGGAGGCGGCCTAATTTTTTCATCATCTTTCAAGAGCGCTGTTCCTGTCTGACGTATGCCAAGTAATAAGCCGTGAACACGTATTACGAGTCTTTCTTTGTTGTATACATTAGGYACTGAGCAGGACACCAACATAGCCCATCGTGCTCTTCAAATTATGTGTGGCYWAARAMATCTAATTAGCTTCGCTGCTTCGTTGCTCGTCGTATTCCCATTGACTTGTGAGCGTTAATGATTCCTCTTGCTAGATTCYTGTGATCATAGACCGGGGGATCWAAAATCGAYTCCTTAGCTTTCCWTGAAYAGCAGATGACTTATCTGTCATTTATACATACCCTGAACATATTCATCACCGTGATCCAAGGTGTCTTTCCTGTGCATGAAGGGTTAAGTAACTAGATAGGCTGACATCGCCCCAAGTGTGGGTTTTTCTCTCGATAACATTGAAAGTAGCTTATAAAATCACAACTTAGGACAAGACTGGATATACTTCTCCAGAAGATAATGGCTTTGTCTGGTAGATGAATATTCGAAATGCTTTTAAATTTCCAAGCGTAACGAAAGCTTTTTCTTATGTCGACGTGTACGATTTTTCCGCGTGAAGCTGGGTCAAAACGGACAAATTRAAAAATGACGAGAATTTTACATGAGATGTGAAATCGCAAAACAGGTATTAAAATTCGAAACGTGGCTCAATGCATTTATGAAGACTAATAATCAACGTGGCATGAACGGAACAAGCTTTAAGTATAGCTTAATCTGAAGGCTTCTCCACATTGCAGAACTGATTGCTCAACTACACCCTAGTTTAGCACGATCTCGTGTGTCACGCGGAAAAGCCCTCTTTGGTTGCCTCACCAAACACAAATTTAAACTACTGACTTTCTCATGCTGACTATCACCATGAAACAGACTCTGCTACGACGAATAAATAGATCATTAAATGCTTGTTCGTTAAATATTGTATGCCATATAGAAAGAAAAATGCTCTCTGTATATACTCTTTTTACACCATGAAAGACTCTCCACAACCACACGTTCCCTTTGAGTTTGGATTTCTGAAAATAAAGCGAGAGGAGAGTTTGTCGTCAATCCAGTCCATCTCGGATCCAACTATCGAGAAAAGGGCTTTAGAGTCTATGACTACCTTCACTCCGTCCTGCTCCACGATCTCGTCAAACTTCCCGGGCTCAGTCACGTATTCAAGGTGGTATGTCAACCCAGAGCATCCTCTGTTCTTTACGCCGATTCGAATAAGCTGGGGCTCGGGTTGATCAAGCAACCCCCGAAGGTTTTCAAGGGCGTTTGGTGTCAATGTGATAAGTGCCTTACGTGGCTTCAACTGTCTTCTGGGCTTTTTTGCCTTGACAGTACTCGTAGAAGAGCCCTCCTGGACCACCACCGGCTTCACAGTCTCGTTGGCTGTTGGCTGGATGATTACTTTCGGGAGTTCCGGGGAAACAGATTTCTCCTCATTAACGATCTTTTCTGTGTCAGCAGCAGTTTTAGCCGGTTTGGTGCTTCTGAAGCGGGATGTCCTTGATCTTCTAACAGGTGCCAAAAGCGTGACTTCCTCGGGGCCCTGAGATAGGCTCTCACTGTTCTTATTGCTTACTAATGTAGAAGAAGGGGCATCAATAGAATGTTTTGCCCAGCGCAGCGGCGTCTGCGTTTGTGACTTAGCTTGTTGCGGTTGCGCGAATAGTTGCGAGTTTAAAGAATGCTTTGCCCATGATCGGCCTGTAATTGCGTTGTTGGGGAGATCAGCTGGAATCTCACGATCTAGCCTGCCGAAATCGGCCGCCGGCGACCGCTTGCTCGGAGCAGGTACAGTTCTCATGAATCGCTTCTTTCCCTCTTGAGAGGCGTACCGCACAAATGCGTTTGTGTATAGAAGACGGCTCTTCAACATGTTGGTAGTATTATTTGTATGAGAAWAGCGATGGATGGGGTTCAGCTAAGTGTCTAGTTACCCTTTTTTCCTTTTCTATGGGTGCTGCCTTCCGGAGTGCGAGTCTCACAATACAGGACCACTGCCCATAAGCGTTTTTACTCAGAAGCTCATTGGCCACATACAGAAGCCGAGCGCGGACTCCGGAGTCTACGATCTGCGACTCATGTGGGGAAGTCCTCCGCGCAATCAAAGTCATGCGTCTCGCTGAGCAGTCAACTCGGGGTTGCAAATAGTAGATCACTCCCATAGAGGATATTTGCTAGAAAGAGTATTACGTATATATTCAGCTCAAAAACATGACAGACGCTAGATCAAGAATTTCGACGAATTGACTCATGGTGCCTCGCTTGTTTCTCAATGAACTCAAAAGTTGAGTCATCGGTCGCCCAGCACACGTCGTAATCCAGAAGCGTTGTGAAGGTCATAGCACTAGATTTTGAAGAATAAGTTTTTACGCATGCGGTCCAAAGAAGCACGGTTTCACATAAAAACGCAGCTTCAATTACCTACATTAACTTGTATATCATCGTTTTATTTGAGGTGCCATTGTAGATTATTACAACGGCCTCGTCTCTCTTCTCAACCATTTGCACTCAAGGGAATTGGGGTCCAAAGTCGGACTCATTTCCCGCCAAATCGTGTTGTGGTACCTATTGATCCAGTCCTTTTCTTCCACGCTTAACATACTCACGTTAATCAATTTGCGGCAGTATGGAACGCGCGTAACAGTCTCGAACTCAAGAAACTTTTTACCGTTGTAAATCAATCCGCAATCTTTGACGTACATGACGTTCTCAATGCGAATTCCGTACTCGCCTTCTTCGTAGTAGCCAGGTTCGTTGGAGATCAAATGCCCGGGCTTCAAGGCGTTCTTTGCGGCTGTGGGCCTGGGGCCAATACCGATGGGGCCTTCATGCACATTCAAGTATGAACCTACTCCATGTGCGGTCCCGTGGCCATAGTCCAAACCGTGTTCCCAGAGAAATTGTCTCGCCACCGAGTCGATCAAGCTGCCGGTGGTGTTTTCAGGAAACTTCAATTTCCCAAGCGCGACATGTCCCTTCAATACCAACGTGTAGTGTTTGATCTCCGCAGGAGTCGGGGTACCAAAGTGCATAGTTCTCGTTGTATCAGTAGTACCTTCAAAAAACTGAGACCCGGAGTCGTTAAGGTATATTTTCGAGGGATCAATTGTCTTGCAGTAGCCCTTCACTGGCTTGTAGTGAATGATAGCTCCATTGGCCCCAGTTGCACTGATGGTGTCAAAGGACAAGCCCACAAAGTTTTGCTCTAGCATTCTGAAGCGTGTCAATTGGTCATCAGCCTCCAACTCGTCGATCAATTCCTGTTTTGTAATAAGCTGATTTTCCAACCAGGCGAAAAACTTCACGAGAGCGCGACCATCCTTAAAATGAGCAGTGTGTGCGCCTTTCAATTCCGTGTCGTTCTTGATCGCCTTCATGTCTTCAATTGGTGACGGGGAGACCAGCTGGTATTTTGACGTCAACAGGCGAACAATTTCCCACGAGGCCGAGCTCGTGTTGAGAAGAAACGACTTGTTGTTTATGCTAAAGTCTCTGTCTAGCGTAGCCAACTCRGCCCAGAACGCGTCATATGGTCTCACAGACACATTACATTCCTTCAAATGCTTCATGACGTTACTGTCAAACTTGGTGTTGTCCGCATATAACACTGCACCSTTTTGCGTGAGAATCAAGTAAGCGTAAAAGACAGGGTTGTACTGAATGTCCGATCCTCTCAAGTTCAACAACCAAGCAATCTCATCCAATGCACTCACGATGAGACCGTGTGTTTTATWTTTCTCGACAATCTTTGAAACGCGCTGAATCTTTGCTGAGGATTCCTCGCCAGCAAACTTGACATCCAAAGTCTTGATGATGCTATCAGAGGCAGGAGGGATCTCCTCGAACTGAGGCCAAATCTGGTCGATCAAGTTCTCCTTGATCGGGACGAGTTCAACTTGAACAGCGGGTTTACCTCTAGTTTCATCTTGGATAACACTGGCAAGTTTCTCGTACAAAAGAAAACTGATCAATTTGGGGTCCACGCCAATATTGACCTTTTTGCCAGAGTCTAACGACAACTGCACTGCCTGCTGAACAGCCCACTTTTCCCAAGTGGGCATGTCCTTAGCCCCCTGCTTCAACAAGGTCCAGTTGAAATCTAACTCATCGTTCGCCTGGCTGAAGTAACGGCCATCAGTCAGCAAAGCCGCCAAGCCTTCAGGAACATCATTCATGCTGCAGATGTCCCGCGTGATAATACACGTACCAGCACTGCCAGAAAATCCGGAGATGAAACTACGTCTTTGATCAAGCGGCGCCACGTATTCGCTCTGATGTTGGTCCTCGCTGGGAACAATATACACAGCCACGTCATTTGCAGCCATGGCGCCACGCAACGCCTCCAAGCGCTGGGACGTGTTCGTTTCCTTCACATCGGGTAAGCACAATGAAGCAGCGTCAATTGTGAATACAGAGCCCTTACGTGAACCCCCGTTGGGTGAGCTGCTGCCGCTGAGGTTGCGCTTGATATTGATTCTTTTCGCCACTACGGACGAACGCTTATTTGTGCGCGACAATAAGCCGGGCGAGCAAGTGCAGTTGTTACAGTCCGCACGGGTGACTCTTCTGTTTGCAGCCCTCATAGTATACTTGGTGTTGCGTGTGATTTTGTCAAATTTGATAGAAAGAAGGTGATCCTATCACTACGGTGTATTGCGATAGCGAAGAAAAAGTGACGTGAGTCTGGAGCAAGCCACCCGTGCACCGCGAACGGCTTCAACGAGAGAAGCCTTCAGTACATCTTGTCTAYCAGMAAGCAGTGCACTACAGATAGTATATGCATCTCGATGATATTGAAAAAATCCCACATTCGTCCAAAATGTTTCAAAGCTTTTGGATTGTTTTTCGGAGCTCCAACATATGCTGAAGATTGATTGGTGTGAATGAAGCCTGCACGTCGCAATTGTCTCAAATTGCAACTCGGCGAAAAAGCCGCAGATTGCTCGCACATAGCCAGATCCATGCCGTGCCATGTTGTCCACACAGATAAGACATCTATTCTTCACATTTGTGACGTGGCATCGCATCGAACAGCAAGTGTGGTCTTCATAGGGAGAAGCCAAAAACGTAGTTATTGAGTCTCTATGTCAGGGACAGGCGGGTCAATACAGGGGCTGACTGGGGGCGCGGCTGAGCGGGCAACTGTTTCATCGAGTTTTGTTATCTTGAGTGAGGAGCCGAGCGACGAGACTTGGCTGAACAATACTAAAGATTATTTGGGCGTACATTCTCCCAAATTGTTTTCAAATCAAATGTCAATTCAACTACCTCATGAACTCAATCCTTATCATATTTGAATGCTTTTTTTCTTTTTCTTTCTGTTTTTTTTTTTTTCTTTTCCCTCACATTTTGTGAATGTTGTTCGATATCTACAGCACGTAAGTTGGAAGGAGTGGGACCTTACGATAGCAAGGGATATTTTCAAAGCCATCGGGTGATCTGGCTTAGCCGATTCCCGTAAGCATTGCTCATTTCATCAAGGACGATTGTTAATTGACTGATAGGCAAACGTGAGTGTGCTCAGTTCGTTGAAAGTCATCACGTGGGCCAGACTCAATACCAGACCTCGAATATTCTTTGATTAGTGAAAAACATATAACAAAGCCTTTGCAAGGATGCTTTAGCATACCAGGATGAACTGTGCCATGAGCTTTTCAGGCTATTCAAGCTCTCTGATGCACAACACGGCCCGATTCAAGCTTACTATGCAACAATTGCAACGAGAATATGATTATTTTGAACATGGCTTCACAAAGGCCATTGGAATGAAATTAAAACGTTTATTATCTCTTCAGGTCTTGTCACTCCACAAGTCATATGTTACGTTGTATCACAACGGTAAATCAAGAGATTCTCATCTGCGCGCACTCGCATCGGTGCATAGCGAGTCTGAACTGTGGAGCGAATCCTACTGACCGGAACAACCCAGACATGCTGGTCAGGTTCGAAGAGGTCGCCAATGTACGTTTGAAAACTAGAAAATTATGGAAACTCAAATCAAGATTTTTAACTAACCCTCATCTAGAGAGTTGAGCAATTATACTCAAGTAGTGACCCTACCGTGGTGCACGAGCACCAAACGATTCTTCACAATATACAGAAATCTCCCGAGGGGTACGATGTGGGAATATATTTACTATCACTAAGTTCAACAACATGTCAGTACTTTGGAGCATTGACTCTCACGGTTGTGCTTAATCTGCCAGATCTCGACAGTCCTAAATGTCAGCGTCTTGTCTCGGATGTGCTCTCACATATTAGAATCCTCGCCCTGGATCCGGAAAACATCAGCAAAAGCTTATTTGTCATTCGAAAACTCATGTCAAACATCTCCTTGGCCTATTTGAAATATCAYAAGACGTTTAGCAATCCGATTTTGTCATTTGCTCAAATATTGTCGCCTAATCCTTCGATGTCAATTGGAGCCCAAGACTTTACCTCTTTAGTGACAAAGCTTTCGCCCAGCCAGCTAACACTCATGCTCATTTTCTTTTCTGTATTGATAGAAGACATTTCGAAGAGCAATGACTTTCGCACAGCGATACACACAGCGGTACGCGAGAATCTATACCCACATTTTCTCACGACTTACCAATATCTCACATATCTTTGGTCTCTGCAACAAATGCTGCAGGAGTTAGACTCACAGGCGCTTCTGACTTTGCACTCATGGATGTTATATATACCGAACATCAACGGCGATGCCCGCTATGATGAGGTGAGCGATTTGGTGAAATTTCTCTCTTTACATTTTGAAAATGTTACCGCTAGACAAAAAACAGATTCACTTGATTCGATTGCTAAAACGCTCACCACTTTCAACGAGATTCTAGAGCTCAATCCGAACCTTCTATCTCATGAAGAGAAACAAGCATTATATGCCACTGTCTTGGGACCATGGGGCAGGTCGTTCGTCGATGAAGTGGTTTTGAATCACAAAGAGGATTACGAAGAGGAAATCACGGCCTTCGTTGATTTGGTCTTGACTATCCTACAGCTCAACCTGATCAGACTTTCGAAATCCATCCTTGATACCAGTACACAGTCGATTCTCGGTCTTGCRATTCGTCTTACAGCTGCAGAAGGCGTACCCTTTGTTGATGAGTCTATATCCGAAAGGATGTTGATTTTTTGGGAAGAGTTTGCCAGCGTGTATCAGGATTCTGAGGATGTGTTTGATGTTCTATTCGAAACCCAATCAGATCCAAATTTTCAAACAGCTTTTGAAGGCGAAAAGCGGCGTATCTTTGACACAGTGGCTAGCATCTACTGGAGAAAGCTCCACCTACCAGAACTGCAGATGTATGAACAGATTCGGTCGGAGTTCAATGCATACAGATCAAATGTGGCTGACTTCTTCTTGGTGGTATACTCTTTGCTCAAGTCAGACTTTTACCGGCTGATGAGCGAGAGTCTCATTGAGGCATCTGCTGATTTGAATTCCAGAACCGTACTTGACGTGGAAGCAACCATGTATATTCTTTACAAGATTAACGACGACGCGGTCTACTTCGAGTCACAAGCACTTCTGCTCACACCGTTCGCATCACAAATATTTGAAAGCGGATTGCTCTCAAAGTTCAAAACTTTCAAGGCGGATGACTCAACAAACTATACAATGCTCGCCACGCTTGTGCAATTTTGTTCCTCGAATGTGTTCTACTTCAAGACCGAGAACGGAAGCAAGCATCTAGGCGATGTGTTAGAAATAGTATTTCCACTCGTGCTCAGCAACGAACATACCGCGCTTGCTCTTCTGGCATCAAAGACAACCATGAGGATATGCGAGGAGTGCAGCAAGTGTTTGATTAGCTTTCTTCCGGATTTGGAGTCAATCGTAATTGGCATGCTCAATAATCCCGAAATAGACAGTCTTATCAGACTGCGAATGTTCAACGCGTTTAGTGTCATTGCAAGGAGCATCCGAGATGTTCAAGAGCATGGTAAGATACTTTCAGGAATGGTTTCAGCTATAGCCAATGCAGCGAGCTTGGCTATTCGTAGCAGCGACCTTTCTGAAAATCTTCTGGAGAAGCAGGAAGACTACCTAAGCTCACTACTCTCATGTCTTGTGAACATTGCAAAAGGTAGCTCGCTCTCAGACGACGAGATCGATGAGATGCTGGAACAAGACCAGATCGCTTACAGGGAGTTTTGGCTGAAAGATCCCTTTGGGGTCAAGCATATTGTGCTTTCGATTGTACAAGAGTTCTCCCTCTCCGATTCGAAACTTGCGCAAAATACAATTTTTGTGGAAAAGTGCACGCTAATACTCAAGGCTGGCTTGGGCGAAAAGCTAGGCGGTGGTTTTGATGTCGGAAATGACGCAATAATTCAGTTCTTGATGTCTTTGATGGAAGTGACCTCGAATCCCAATGCTGTGCCTTTGATATTTGGGTTGACCGAGTGCTTGGTGAGCACAGAATATCAGATCCTTGATCCAACTTTAGTGCAGCAACTCGTTCAATCTTTATTTACCAACAAGTTATCATTTTTGAAAACTGACCCTGACATGATCAAAAGCGCAATCGATTTGTTTTCAAAACTTTTGGAGTGCAAGCCCTCGCTCATTCTTCATACGGACATATTCAGCACGACGATTCTCCAATTTGCAGTGGAGGGGTTGGCTGCAAACGAGCTGTTTGTCGTCAAATCAATTCTGCGATTCTGGGCAAGTATCCTCAGCTTGAGGCGCGGCACAAGCGATGACCACGCGGAGTGCCAGAGGATTTTCACCGAAATGAACGTGATCCCAATCGTCACCTCGAGATTGGTATCATCTTTTGTCGGTGCTGCTCGCTCAAACTTGGAGTATTACTACATGATATTTCGAGGCATGATCGGAAAGTTTCCCGTCCAGTTCAAGAATTCTCTTTTGAACACGCTAAATGACGAGACGTTGGTGCGAAAAATTGGTATTAAAGAATTGGATCTATTCGTTCATAAATTGATGGTAACAAGAGGCCGCCGCACAGCCAACGACGTCCTCAAGCTGTTCTGGCTCGCAGCTAATGGGTTCGTGGAGTATAATACACAGAAAATATAGTTGTGAAGCAAATTATATGACCTTTCAAGCAATATCATCTTATTAATCATGTCTTACTATAAACCACACATATTCWTCACCGCATCACTCAACTCAAGGCCACGCCCTCCAATTCCTTCGCCAACGCAATGCACTCGGCCTCATAGTTAAGCTCGGTGAGCGAGACAACCTGATAACGCACCTTTGTCATACCGTTGTAGCTGTCTTGCTTTGCCCTGACTCTGAAAGTATGTTCCGTCATGGTAACCGAGCTGATGAGCTTGGTGAACTCACTGCTGTCTGCATCTTCCTTTAAATTAATAAGCTCACCCGCACTTATCTTCAACAATTTAGTCGCTTCCTCGTCGAATAAAGTGGCCCACATCTGGCCCGAGTGGTCGACAAGAGAGCAGCTTAAAATATAACGGTAATGAGGCTCGGGGAAAGTCAAGTTACAACGCTCGCACCTCCACTGATCATTGCTTTCCTGAATCACTTTACGGTTGCAGGCCGAAGGGCCTCTTCCAGGCTGCTCCACCTGGTTGTTGCACGCAGGGTAACAGAAGTTGTCTGCTTTGACGAAGTTGATCGAGGCCTTGACGGAAAAGTAGTCTGGCTTCTCCTTGCCGCCTAACTCCGCCGCCTCAGCTTGTTCAATTGTCTTTCTTTGGCTCAAGGGCTCTGAGGCGTTAGACTCAACTTTCAAGGATTTGAAGTTCTCGCTCACGCCCTTGTTGTCATACCACCCTTTCAATTGGTAAGCCTCAGGAATATCGGGGTTTGGCATGATACTGCCTGAGTGAGTCAAGCCCAACGAGCGACCGGCAAAGTCTTGGACTTTCACGCCCTTGAAGGCAACGACAGAGCCTACCGGGATGTTGAAGTCGACAGCGGTGGCGTTCCACAACCCAACYTCAATGGCAAAATTCGAGTCGTCTACAATACTGATGTTTCTCCTGTTGAACGGCTTACCTGTAGACTTGGCTGTGATCTGAAACACGTCGTTGACAGCGTTGATCACACCAATGACATCGATGATAGAGTCTTTTTCGAGRTTTTGCACGGCATCCAACTTGGCGAAGTTGAAGTTGATTTTCGGAACGTCCGAAGTATCAAAGCACTCGGTGATCTCGGTGTCTTTGTCGAGGGCCAACTCGTATGGATGATTGAGGTGAGAAAACTTGGGCTTCGCCTGCTGAATTCTCGCCTTGGTAACGTAATACACCTTCCCCTCTTCCAAGAAATTGTAGAACTTGTCTGCCATYTCGTTGAAAGCGGTAGCGCGGATCTCGTCAGACTCGTCYAAGAAGTTGACACTGAACAACTTGCCCTCGCCCTTCGCATTGGACCAAGTGCGCATGTCGCCCTTATAGGAGACACGGCCCTTGATGGTCCAGCTGTTTTGATATGGCGACAAGGACTCAATGGGGTTGACAGGCTTTTCAGGTGCGGGCTTAGCACGCGCAGGCGCCGCAGCGGGAACGGGC
This sequence comes from Metschnikowia sp. AWRI3582, assembly GCA_002894445.1. Lineage (NCBI taxonomy): Eukaryota > Fungi > Ascomycota > Pichiomycetes > Serinales > Metschnikowiaceae > Metschnikowia > Metschnikowia sp. AWRI3582. The sequence goes on along the minus strand of LPNK01000129.1, from coordinate 149,542 downwards.
GCAGGGCTAGGCGTGTGGGCGGGCGCTGAGGCATGATTGTTCAGGGGCGCTGTCCCTGCAGCGGCATTACCGAATCCGGTTAAGGCCAAGTCCTCATCTGGATTCTGGTCGAAATATGGGTCGAGACTGACTACCTCGCCTCCAATTCGCTCGGCCTTGGGCACCTCGACGGAGATGTTAGAGATGATGAGAATCCTCTTCATTGTCTTGGCGATGGTAAATTGATTCACWGACATAATCAGGTACCGGGCAAAGCCATTCGCTTCTAAGTAAGCATTGCAGCTGGCATCGATGAGGCCCTGGACAGAGTATTTGCCGTCGCTGAGCACACATCTGTAACGTCTTTCGGCCGCGTTAGATTCGTTTATCACTTTGGAGTTTGTCACCTGCACGCGGAGCGGCTTGCCGATCCATTTCCAGCTGGTGCTTTTAGAAAGTGCTTCCTTTAAAACGCCTGGGATAACTCCGTATGTTTCCGCCATTTTCAAAGATTTTTTCTGGGTGATGTGATACGGTTGGGTGTTGGGTTAAAAGAAGAGAGACGTGGTATTCCATCATGGGATTGTTCGCGTCTGGACGCGCGCACGCGTCAGTGCAGGCTCGGGACCGGATGGCGAGAATGGGGCCAGGAACTACTTTTACTCATTGAGCAAATRACGAATGAAAGTTTTTTGGAAACGCTAGAAAAAGCTTAACAATATGGACTTTTGTAAAAACACCCAAGCTTTGATACTGAGCCAAAATCATTCCTCGTATTTATCCTTAATCTTCTATCTCGAGCTGGCGCTCAAGAGGCATATGACTTTCACGTTTCTATCCTGACTACGTAGCTGCTGARCCAGTGAYGGTGTGAACCATGGACCATACACCAATTTCCCCCTTCACATCCTGCCGACCATGCGTCTCCTCAATAGGAAAAAAAATGAAAATTCGAATGTCAAAAATCTCTACGYGTCKGTTGCTTGRWATCTTACGAATTTGTTTTCGGAGGCACGCGTCAAGGCAATCGCGCACTCCCCAATTAATAGACAGTAGTTACAGTATGATTATGAAAAGRAGACTGTGATACCCCACAAAGAACTGTACGAGCCTTTATGCCGTCGAAATACTTGTGCCTCGATCACCTACAACATACGTAATAATTTCACAGCTCGTGTAAACTCTTATATGTATTCGTCGTCTATTTGTCTTTGTTGAGCGGCGTCGCTCGCCTTCACAAAATATCTGTCTTCAGACTTAGAAAAACAATTAGGTTCATGAGACCGTTTTGTGGTCCCAGACAGCCCATCGTCAATACAGAAACAGCTCTCAAACCTGTTGGAGGTTTCTCCGAAATGATTGGTGCACACGGTGTGCTACGCATGCACGCCGTCTGCCTTATAATGATCATGCCTGTTGGAGGCACATAAATAAGAAAAGCTTCGCCCAACATAATCAAATAATGGAGAGCATGTTCACAATTTTGCTTGAACTCCTGTGGCATTGAACAACTCATCTTTGTCGTTGAGTTTGACAGCGCCACTCTTCAATAAGGCTTTAGTCAAATCTTGAATCAAGTCCTCAGGATCTTCAATGCCAATGCACAATCTGATCAAATCTTCGGGCATGTCTCTCTCTTCCCTTGTCTTGGCGTCAATCGAGGCGTGAGACATCTTGCATGGCATGGAGATCAACGAGTTGACGCATCCAAATGACACAGCGATGCCGAAAATGTCGGTGGACTCAACGATTTTTTCAGACAACTTGATCGAGCCAGTTTCAAAACTGAGCACAGCCCCGGCGCCCGTGCATTGGCTYTGATGCAACTCGTATTGAGGGTGAGACTTGAGACCAGGATAYCTMACCTTGAAGCCCAAATTGTGCAAAAACTCTGATATTTTCACACAATTTTGCTGCTGCTTCTCTACACGCACGGCTAAAGTACGTAAGCCACGTGCCAACAACCAGCAGTCAAAGGGACTCAACCCACAGCCCGTAGAGTTGATCACGAAGTAGATACGCTCGGCCAATTTCGGGTCACGAGCTGCAATAACGCCGGCCATGATATCATGGTGGCCATTCAAGTACTTAGTAGCACTCTCGTAGTGAATATCGACACCCAAATCCAATGGTGTCATCAACAAAGGCGTCATCATGGTGTTATCAAATACCACCAAAAGGTCTGGGTTCACCGCGTGTGCATGGTCCGTAATCGCTTTAACATCACAAACCTTGATCAAAGGGTTTGTAGGGGACTCCAAAAAGATCATCTTGGTGTTTTTCGTGATCTTGCTCTTGAGAAGCTCGGTGTTAGTCGTATCATAATGGTGCACTTTTAAGTCTCCTTTGCTGTTTAAATACGTCAACAACCGGTGAGTGCCGCCGTATAAATCATCTCCGGCGATAACCTCGTCACCGGGCTGGAGCAAGCGCACAATCACGTCAAGACAGCCCATTCCGGAGGTCACGGCAAACGTCTGCGTCGCTTTCATGATTGCAGCCATTTTGTTTTGTAAAAACGTTCTGGTAGGATTGCCGGACCTCGTATAGTCGTACTCGCCCATGTCAGATAACGAGTTCTGTTTGAATGTGGCAGATTGATACAACGGCGGAACACTGGCATTATGTTGGTCGGTGGATTTCAGGAACACCAACTCCGTTTCGATCTTATAAGATTTGGGTGCCATTTTCTTAAACTGGGATCTAGAAAAAAGTGGGTGTTAATTAATAAATGAGGTTCTAATTCTTTAAATCTCTAGAACTTGCACACTGTTTCTGGAAATGCTGTTTGGAAAAGAGGATGACGGTATGGCAATTTTCTCCGTGCCGGACCGCTATCGCAGCTGTCATTAGTCACTGCGATCGCACGAATGCACGAGATCAAATGTTATCGCACGTGACTKGCGGCCTCMATGGCATCTAAGGCAGATCCTTCTTTGGGAAGCCAGTCTTGATTAGCTTATCGAAAAAGTTTCGATAATCCTGATTCTAGCAGGATCATCAACACGAAGTTTTTCCTTTTACCCCGATTGAAATTGGAAATGATCTACGATTCAAAGCCAGTGCTCAGTCCCAGCTTGCGTTAGGCRCAGCTGTGGCAGCATGCGCAATTATCTTTRAGCTAGTCGAATACAAATCACTCTCCGGTCTCGTAGTTCGTGCACAAACGWATTGACCGCAAAACTTGGGGACGTTTATTTACTAACTTCTCAAAATTTTTAWRAATTTCATTGTGAATTTGCATCCGGACAAGTTTTCGTGAAGAACGTGCACTCCATACTTTGAAACATCATGGCTAGTGGTGCGGCTCAGGCCAAAGCTCGAATGATGAGTTCATGCATCGTTTGCTTRTTTCAAACGTTGATGTTGAGTTAGATAGTTGCACATACGTATAAAGACAGAACCTCCTAATTCTGCCCAATGATGCGTMTTTTGACTTGCATACTCAGCCCTTAGTCCCCGACACCCTTTTGCGGGTCTGCCATTTCATTACTGGTCTTACACATAAAAATACAAAAATACCTCAAAGTGTTTATTATACAAGGATTTATATGCATTTCCGCTAGCCCCAGCCCTCTCATCTCGACGCCATCGTCTACAAGTCAGCTCTGGTAAACTTGCGGATATCCGTAGGCTCAGAATTGAGGAGAACCTTTCGACCGCTGAATGGCTCACAGGTTTCTCTTCCGGAAACCGGACCTCTCTTTTCCAAAGGCTTTCCTGCCTGTAAAGTTTTTAAGAGTTCGACCGTCTTCTCCGCTGTCAAATCCTCATGAAAATCGTCATCGATGGCGATCATTGGCGCGTTAACACACGCGCCCAAACACTCGACCTCTTGTAAGGTGAACATTTTGTCTGGCGTGGTCTGACCGGGTTTAATTTTCAAGTGGTCGGTGATGGCTTTCATCACTTCATCAGATCCACACAATTGACATGGTGTCGTCGTGCACACCTGGATGTTGTATTTGCCCATGGGCTGTCTCATGTACATGGTGTAGAAAGTGGCCACCTCATAAACACGCATTGGTGGCATGTCCAACATTTTGGCCACATAGTTCATCACCGAGATCGACGTGAATCCCAACTGGCGCTGACCCAAGTCCAAAAGAGGCATGCAAGCGCCCTTTTTGTACTGTGGAGGGTATTTGGCAATGATTTCCTTAGCACGGGACAAATTCTCCTTTGTGAACTCAAAGGGGAGCTGTTGATTGTCCTCCTTGATGTCTCTATGGACAGATATTATGCTGCTGTTTCTTACCRCCTGCTTCAATGGCGTGGCRAAAGCTCCCACGGGAGAAACTTTTTTGGGAATGTAACGAAACATAGATGCGAGGATTTTGAGTGTATGCGATGGAATAGCGGTCCTTGAATGGGTATGTTTAGGTTTGAGAAAAGCTGGCCACGTTCCGAGCTATTGTCTCTCAAAGACCTTTTTTCTACTCATGCGTAAACCGTAAACGCGGTGCCCCCATTGGTTGTCGAACACCCGTACCTCGCTGACAAGCTAATTCGCAAGGAGTAATAATCGAGGCCCATATATCCCATAGACGGTTTTGTTTATCGGTAAAATACAATTATATAATGACACGTAACATTTAATTCAATTGAGAGACCACTACAGATGAGAAATTTTAGGTGAAGAGTACGGATCGACTCTGCTGCTTCGCCAAGCGGCACTCTAGAAACCATCTTGATTCTATCAGTGAGCTCGCTCATTCAGGTTCTACTGTTTTATGCGTAGATTTCAGATGTTCGTCTGATCTTCCAAGTTTGTATTTTCGACACAGTTAGATCAGAGGATCCTTAACACTCTTCCTACCTGCCGTCTGATGAGATGACTGGAAGCCCAACCATTTGAGACAAGGAGCTACCATGAGACGTGACTGGACGAGGCGACTTACTCGACAATATACATTAGATTACTATGGAACAAATGCTTAGTTTCTCTTAGCAAATCTTCTTGGACCTCTCTGAGAAGAAATGGCAACGGTTTGCAATGGGATCTTGAAGCCCAAAGACTTGACCAAGTCAGCGGTCTCGGCGTCAACCTCCAACTGGCCGTTGGTGTGAGACAAGTCCAAGGCAGAGACCTCTGGGACGTACTGGTCCTTTCTCTCACGCTCCTCCTCTTGCAACTTGAAAGAGATACCACGGACTGGGCCCTTCTGGATTCTCTTCATCAAGTGGGTGGTGTAACCGGCGATCTTGTTTCTGAGTCTCTTGGACTGGATTTCGGCGATCTCAGAGGTCAATCTCTTGTTGGTCTCGAAGTCCAAAGTCAACTTTGGGTAGAATCTCTCGATCAAAACCTTCGAGGCTCTCTTGACAGTCTTAGTTCTAACACGACCCTGGTAAAGTTAGTATTTGTCGGCGCATATAAGGTAATAACATCAAAGTATGAGAGGAAGCATGCGTGTAATGCACTTGACAATGAAACTTGCCGGTAGTGTGAGTGCCGCTCTTCTCTAGAGTACCGAAAGGGCAGTTCTTCAACAAATCTGGGTAAAATGCCCTCTGCGTCTCTTCATGGATCCACTCCGAGCAATTCCATTCACATAAACTGCACGAAAGCCATGGATTTAACAATGATCAAGGACTAGCACGAAAATAGGACAGTTTGTTCTGCACGATGATTGTTTGATGATGGAACGCCACGACGATATATCATTCTCTTTGTCGAAAACTCCGTTGTTAAATTGTCTGGTCAGGAAGCATATGTATCCTCTCACGCTTGTGATCTCATCTGGTGCTACATACCATTTTTGATGTTTTTCGATGTTCGTTAAGGAGAAGATTTCAGAGCAGTTCAAAATGATATGTGAGAGGGTACCACGAAATTTTTTCGCTCTGAGAGTGCAGGAAGCGACGTGCGACTATAGCACGTGACTGCTTGTGACTTTGTTTTGCGCCTCTTTAGCAATGAAATTGAGAGCTAAACGCGCGCGTCCCACCACGAAGCTGGGCCGAATTATTAGTAGCGTCTATTTGAAAGTGTCGTAGAGCATCACTTTGGTATGAACTACAGTTATGGACTGCATTGCGAGTCAGGATTGGCCTGTTGCCCATTGCTTCTCATGTCGTAGTATTACTTGCAAGACTTTCTCCTCGTCGTCCTTGCTACCGAAAGCCCTACATTCTCGTGATCATTTCCCATAGTAAGCTACTCAGAATTGGCTAAATCTGATTGCCGATCTGGCGATGCTGCCAGATGAGGCGACATACATGCGTGTTGCTTTTGATATCTGTGAGACTCTTTATGTGCACAAGACTCAAAACTCTCAATTTTGATCTGAAGTGTTCACACAACCCGTCTAGTAAAAGTGTCGCTCCGAACCTGAGTATTTTATTATTCTCGAATTGTGAAAAGGAGTCGGCGGCTAGATTCTTCTGCTGTACTTGCACCAGATCAGAAATGGCGAATTTTTCCCAAAAATACAGTGAGGTGTATCAATTTTGTAGACGCATGATGATCAAATTGATGAGGGTACTAAATCTAATGACGTAGTTTCCTGTGGCCGATCTCAACAACAAGCATTCATTTTGAAAGAAACCTCTCAAGATGAACATTTGAAATCAATACTGACGCCTTTACTCTATCGATTTTTTTCTTTCTTCTAATTTCATCAAAAATTATAAAGATGAAATTTGAGGATCGTTTCCATTTGAAATTGGAGCATGCGCGCGATGCAGATCAAGAACTTTGGACTTCGAGTGATGATTCGTTGGTTCAAACAAACCATTATATCGGTAAACCTGTGAGTGTGAAAAATTATTCACATGAAATTTACTCTTTAATAATTTTGCCAACTCGACCCTTCCATTGTCTTATTACACCACATACTGTGTGCTTTTCGATCGTTATCACTGCTCAATCGCGCACGTGACCGATGTATACAATCGTGCACGTTAAACCGCATAGCTTGCGAGATCAGGCTAAGCTTCCATCTAAAACCCCACACAAATGGAGAAGGGGCGACTCTATCATTGCGACGTGTGCTCGTCTGATTGCACCAACAGAATACGCATCAAATGTGCAATTTGTACGGATTACGACCTCTGTGTGCCGTGTTTTGCATCGGGCTCTACTACGCTCGACCATAAGCCATGGCACGATTACCAAATCATCGAGCAAAACACATATCCCATATTTGACAAGGACTGGGGCGCCGACGAAGAGCTACACCTCATTCAGGGATGCGAAAATTTCGGCTTGGGCAATTGGCAAGACATTGCTGACCACATTGGCCATCGTTCGAAAGACGAAGTTGGACTTCACTATACGCAGATCTACTTAGACTCAGAAGACTATCCGTTGCCCGAGATGGATAAAGATTTCTCGGATATCACTGCAGCAGACTTCTTGCAAAATCGAAAGGCACGTCTTGAGGCGCGCAAGAACATGCCCTTGCCGCCGCCGAAGCTTAAGCCGGCGGTTTCGGTGCCTCTCTGTCATGAGGTGCAAGGTTATATGCCGGGCCGGCTTGAATTCGACCACGAAGCTGAAAACGAGGCAGAAGTGCCCATAAAGGACATGATATTTGACCCAGAAGATTCTGCTGGCGATATTGAGCTCAAGTTGACCATACTCGATATTTACAATTCGCGTCTCACCACGCGGGCAGAGCGGAAACGTGTATTGATCGCCAATGGTTTGCTTGAGTATAGGAAAAACATATCGAATGACAAGAAAAAGTCGAAGGAGGAGAAAGAATTTATGAAAAAAATCAACGCATTTATTAGAGTCATGACGCCACAAGATTTCGAGGAGTTCTCCAGCGATCTTCTTACAGAGCTTCGATGTCGCATGCGCATTCATCAATTGCAAACTTGGCGTCGTAACGGTATCACCACACTAGAAGACGGCAATAAATTCGAAAAGGATAAGTTGATTCGCCAGGCTCACTATCAGCGCATGGGCAATGGTTCAGGACTTTCGGCACGTACGGCCACGTCAGGAGTTGCAAACGGCGTGAGAAAACTGAGCACCCCACAGCCGCCATACAAGCCAAAGATCAACACTAGCAATCCAAGGGCACCGCTTGATATCACGCATGCAACAGACTTTGATTTGCTTTCTCAGGAAGAAAAGCAGTTATGTTCGGCTCTCCGTATTTTGCCTAAGCCGTACTTTGCCATCAAAACACAGCTCATGAAGGAGGCCATCAAGAATAATGGTGTACTCAAAAAGAAGGATGCGCGACAATTTTTGAAAATTGACGTGAACAAGGCATCAAAGATCTACGAGTTCTTTGTACACATGGGCTGGTTCTCGCAGGGATAACCTCTCATGAAAACCGAAAATATTTTGGAAAAAAAACATAGTTGTGTCTTCCGAACTGCAATTCTGGCCCGTGGGCGCACGTCAGCTTGCTTCAGCCAAGATTTTCGTCTACTCTGTATTTCAGGATTCAGAAAATACAATCAGGGATTACGTTCAAATTGATCTTGAAACCACTTAAGAGCCCTGATAAGCCTCAACACAAATGGTACGCTTCACTTGTGGGAAACTTTAATAGCCTTTTGGCTAGGAATTCTTAAGGGGAGGACAAATCCTTGGTATTCACTTCTCCACATGCTTCTTAAAAATCTTTTTAAAACGGGGCATCTGACAGGGAATCATTACGTTGTGAAGAAAAAAAAGTGAGCAAAAATATGTCAAGGTCATCAAATTCATGAAGTTCAGAGAGTTGAGTTGATCATCACATCCTTCTTTTTATGATACCATTTGCAATGCGCTGCCCATAGGCGACTATGTTTTTAGGGCTAGTGTTTGCAAGGAGCACTTTAAATGGGGGATTTCGGATAGATGTGGATCAAAAAGTCGAATATGGAAAAACACTCGACTAAATGTTATTAGTCAAGTTTGAAGCTCTGAAACCTTCTTCAGCCGAAACCGACGTCAGGCACGTGCAAAGTTATCTCGATGTTTGGAGTCAGTTTTGGGACGTTTATTCTATTCTTTCGTTTGCGCAGCTGCATATGCTCCATGGAGGTGGCCACAGAACTTCCGGGCCTTCGAGAACGCGACTCTCGTCAAATAAGTCATTGTATAAAAGCAACCCTTGATTCATCAAAAGTCCTCGTCGTATACAAATAATGTCCATGCAAATATTGAGCTAACAACCCCCGAAATAATTACCACCCTCAAATCTTTATAATAGTTGTCATCTAATACAGTTTATGAGATCGTCATCGCGAGCAACGGCCCCCTCTTCACGCGCCGCATGTGGTGGCAAAGGTGAGGAAAGCGCTAGAACATAACTTGATCCGACAGCCAGACTACCAATACATATGTTTGGCCTTCTTACAAGACGAACCATTCAAACTTGGAAAGGAGATTCCGACGTAGCGCATTCGTCTCAGCCGAAACTTGGCTACCGCAGGAAAACGCGCTTTTTGGCAGGCACGCTGATCTTTTCGCGAAGTCTTCGCAATGAAATCTGGTAAAGGATACGCGAATTTATGCATGACCGTGAGTGCGAGGGACGCGTGGAAAACTCACACATTTCATGCTACTTCCGTGAGAAAGCGATTGATTTTAGTCATGAATTGTTGATAATCTAAGTAGTTCGATATGCTCATGATTTAAAGACCCCACAGCTTTTTGAAAAAAGTGTCTCTCGTGCATTTTTATGCCAAGATGCAGACATATTGGATGCAGAAAAACACGAGTTTGTATACAGACCTTGCATGAGTGGTTACAACCCTTACAATCTGGGTGAATTTCTTCATTGGTAGGGCGCAAGTTATTTTTGGAAGCTGGCGAGGTAGGTTGAGAATTTTTATCTTTCCTACTTATTCAAAGATGATGTAATAATTTTCTCACCGGGCAGCTTTTCCATCGATGCGAATCATCCAGGATTTTTCAAACCTTCAGACCGAAAATCGGTAAGTAGCGTTGATCCCAAAATAGGTTCTTTTACGCCGCCTAGCCGCATTAGGCGCTGGAAACATCAGCCTACTCTCCAGCCACCCAAGATCTATATAAAGACGCGCGCATCCGCGAGCCGAACTGCTTAATGATTATTTAGGTTTTTCCACATTATCATCTCTCGCCATGAATTTGAAGACGATTTTAGCTAGTGCCGCCTTGTGCACATCAACCATCGATAGCTTATTGAAAAACGAAACTATTGCTGGTTCTGGCACCGGTTCTGGCCAAGCATCGATTCCACTTCTTATGGTTGATGGATTCTTGAGTAAGAGAGAAGGTAATGCCCCTAGCATTACAATTACCACTGCAGACAACTACAAAGCTTTGAAACATCTTGAAAACATTCTTTCGAAACCCATTAACCTCGGGACTGGCGAGACTTTATACTTAGAGAGCGTGTTTATGCACAACGGGTATCCAGGCCGTGTGAACGATGTGACTAATGGCGAATTTGCGGATTATCTTTATAATTACAAGAGACTCACCCAAGCCGAAGTCACCAGTTTTGCAACCCACACTGTCACACCAGGAGTCAAAAGATTATTTGAACATGCAGCGGAGAACACTGGGTCTATTAGAACTGAGAATAGGGCAGATGTGAACTGCAACGAGTTTTACTCAACCGACAATGACGACTGCGAATCTCTTCAGAAGTATATCGGCAATAAATGGTGGGTGTGGTCTCTCTCGGGAAGCTGGTGTTCAGGAAGCTGCTGCATGAGTTGGAGCGACAATGAGAGCCACAAGGTAGACCTCACAAAAAATAGAATAAGCCAGTGTCAGGGTTCGTGCTCATCTGAGGGAAAAAGCTGCAAGATCTACGAAGCGGAATTGCTGGGCAAGACCAAATCAAACTTTTGCTTGGGAGCAGCTGCTATGTGCACTTAAGCGAACCGCCCAAAAGTGAAATATCAATATCGCAGAGGAACCTGCTAGACGGCCCCCTTTGATTCGTATAAGCTTGTATTTGAAATAGTCTGCGGCTCATTCACTATTTGTAGTGTAAGTAAGCCGCTCAACTGAGTCCATACTGTAAACAGATAATTACGTAAGAACCGGTAATTTTTCTCTACATTAAGGTTAGGCCAATGTTGTGGTTGGTGAGCCACAAATGACATAACCGACATCTTTTGTAAAGGCACAAGAAAAACGTGGATGTTCCTAAAATACGCGATTTCCTAACAACCTTGGAAAAAACTCATTTTATCTACAGGACAGGAGTGGTAAAAGTATCTTTACAAAGGGCTGAAGGTAAGAGTGTTCTCTGTAGGGTTCATGATGGCGGAGTAATTCCGAAAAGGGCGGAGTGGCGCAGTCAAGATACCCCAAGAAGACCATTGTCAAGAACACGGATCAACGCGTCATATTGTATAAGCGCAATGAATTATTGCTTCTGTTCATTCATCCAGTTTCATGGCAATCCCTTCCTAAAGAAGTTAAGCTTTCTCGGGGTTATCGAGACAACGACGACTCGATAACCAACATGAAATAACATCAGTCCTTAAGGCACCGACGTGGGCCAGGTTGGGTCGGGTTCTTGCAAAACCCTTCTTCTGACTATACTTTCGCACGACTCAATGGGCAAAATTAAGCGAGAAGCGATAGAATCCACACAATGACTGCAAAAATCCTGCTTGTGTGGGATTTCAAACTACCAAGGAGAGCACCCACAATGTATTCATTTTCTTCGATAATGCACATAAATTTGAATACACGACTGGAGCCGAGAATTCTCATTAGGCTCTTCACAAACTTCTGTTATTTTAACCAGCCCTTGTGGCTCCAAGTAAAAGACCTAAAATGAGAAAGAATCTTAATTTGGAAGAGCATTTATGAAAACAGAACCTGTTACCTGATTCAACTTGGCTTCGGCAGACGAGAATCAAACAATGAAAATAGTCTTCGAGCTCGAGGAGGGATGGAAACTTTGAGTCGAACTATGGTACATGTTTATATGCTTTCGAACAATACTACAGAGCTAGTGCTTCGTCAAGACAGTTCTCAGAATTGCGAATTCCACCTAACAAAAAATAGGCCATTTAGCTGTCCTTTTTTTCATTGAATTATTCAAAATATGTGGTGTGAAAGTTGATATGACGAGACGTTGAATTCAAAAAATTAAATGATGCAAGAACACCGTTGGCATATTGAGGGAATGTTCACACGGCACATCTGTACTGTAAACTGATATAGTAATCTACAAATAAGGTTGCCCTGCAAAGTGATTGTGGAGAAATTTATATTCATAGGCTATGTATAATCTAATGGCCCCGCAATCTCCTCATGCCCCTTTCGCTTTGACAATGACATACATGCCAACCGACTTGAAGCGCTTCTTTCTGATACTTACATGTTTCTCGACACATAGAAATCTTTGCCTTAAACGTTCAGTTTGATATGTATCACATATGCATAATTTCATTGATACTGCAAGTACAGGCTGTAAATTGACCGTGATAAATGATCGAGCGCATGATCTTATTCCGACTTCACCTATAAAGAGGCACAGATCGTCTCATGAGAAGATAATTTAGTTTGTAAAATCAAATAACGTTCAGCCATGATATTCACAACTGTCGTATTCATAGCCGCAGTCAACGCACTCAACATCAATAGCTTGTTGAACAACCAAACAATCGAAGGTTCAAAATATGGCAAAGTGTCAGTGTCCCGGGCGTTCCTTGGTAGCTCTTTGGCAAAAAGAGAATTGAGCCTGCCAGAATTAGTAATCACCAGCGGAGACAATGCCAATACATTGGAAGCTTTAAAAACCATGATGACTGAGAACAAAGATCTCGGAACTGGAGATAGATTGTACTTGGAGAGCGTATTCATGCACAATGGATACCCAGACAGTGTGAACGATATGGAAAGCGGTGAATTTGCGGAGTATCTTTACAGCTATTTGGACCTCACATATGACGAAATTTTGGAAATTGCTGGCGAAACAAAAACGCTTGGAGTGAAGAAATTATTGCAAGGCGCCGTTAAAGACAATGCGACCCTCCTGAAGCGTGAAAGAGTCAAATGCAACACCAGCAACTTGACTGGAAATGACGACTGTCATGGCGTACAGGACTTGATTGGCGGACGTGGCTGCATTTCTGGCAGTCATTGCTCTGGAAGGTGTTGCGTCAGTTGGAGTCAGTTCAGGTGTTACAATGATGACGTGATCAACAGAAAGATAACTCAGTGCCGTTCTGCATGCATCTCCATAGGTAGAAGCTGCAAAATCTTTCACGCCGACTTATACCCTGGAAACCCCAACTTCTGCTTGGGTTCAACAGCTGGCTGCAAAGGCTGAATGTGCTGTTTGTGTGCTATGGTTTTTCCCTAGCTTTCAATGTTTAAGTTGTTTTCAGTATTGAAATGAATATCCAGGTTCTTCCCATTGATAAGAGTTTGTAGTATAAAATCTGATTGTCACGTTCGATGTATTGATGTTCACCGGGAATGCATGATTGTTATGTGTGTTACAGCTGACTACCCCATCAGGCGGTTCCCCTTATATAGTGATAAGCGTATGTAAGAGACTTCGCCGATTAAGCTAGCTTTACTCGATTATCGATACATAACTGGCAAGTGTGCGAATGCACGCGTGGTATCGAGTTGAGCAAAGCGGAACCGGAGAAGACCGAATATAGCGGGAAGCAATATTGTTGAGACACAGACCGGGTCGCATCGAACGAGTACTCTGCAGGGTCTCCTTCCTTTACCATGTCAAGTCGCTCAGTGGAGAAATTTTCAGGAATTTTCCCATCAAGTCACCGAAGGTTTCAGTAGGCTTTCTGTTTATCTGGTCCCTACGATATTAGTATCTCATAAAAGTGTCTTGTTAGGACTTAACTAAATTCATCTCAATGAGCGGTAATGTCGTATCTGATATAGGCTCATTCTGGGGAGGTCCTTGTTGTCAATCAACCGGAATCTTCATATACCACGACTTGTTCCATTGAGATCCATTGTGAACAGATACCCCACTTCTGAGTTTCACTCAACTCTTATTGTGTGGTAAAAACAGGTGATTGGCTGAGGTACCTCAGCCATCCCAATTAGGATTTACTCATCGATCCTTGTTGATCTTAGTCAGTTGAACAAAGGAAAAAAACTTGGGCAATCAGCACAGGTTGAGCATAACCTGTACGTAGTATGCACACGAGTCGCTCAACGCCGCAGGCCTTGTTCTACAAGAAATATAGACCCAATCACATAGTGCATGATTACTTCAGGGTGACAGAAAGCTACGTACTTGAATATTAAAATGCCTTCGTCTTCAATAAGACATATAACACAAGAAAGAGAAGAAACTACCCGAAGCCTCGTATATAAATTAAGCTGACTGAAAGACGCATCCTGCTACACACCAGTACACTGGCCAGTACGTTGCCAAGCAGGCTGGCCAAAACGCGCGATCTACTACTATTATAGTCATGAACATGAGTGCGCGCAATTGTAGTCTATTGTTCTTTCAGCAACTGTCTTCATTTCATGATTGGCTAATGTCACCATTGTCTTATGACAGACGTGGTGGTGAAACTATTCCCGCCTGATCATGGATCGATACTCTGTTTTCTTCTCCTTATATGAGAGCTTTGCCGCCTAAAACTAATCACATCAGCCTAACTTATTGCACTCACAATTTACAGGCCTAATTTCCTATAAGATCTCGAAGAACACCAAAGACTGGGATTTCTTACTGTCCTTTAGTGACTTTAGCTATCCTTACAACAAGTGAAACTAAGTACTTCTGATAAATGTCGGATTCCAGGGTCAGAATCGGGGACGAAAGCATTAGCGGGTCTGGCGCTAATAGTCATGCAGACGTCTCCGTCTCAGGTGAGTCCCGAAGAAGATCAAATATTTTTGCGGATTGCTTGGCGGCTATAGTGAATCCACTTGTTAGAATCTATCACTCATATGACGATACAAATACTGGCGCTTACGGAAATGGTACAGACCATGACAATTCCTTCACAAGATCTGGTGCTAATTTGACACATGGTCAAAGTGAAGGACATTGTGACCCTGTAGCTCACAGTGCTGTTGAATCTTGTCACAAACGGACAGCCAATGACAACAATGTGGGCACAAAGAAAAGAAAACTCCGCCGGTCTCATCAAGCGGGCGATCCACCAGAAAGCCCGTTGGCAAAAAGCTGTTTTCCTGCTGATACTCTCAGACATGACTCGCGCCCTGATTATTTGTCTTCTGGTGACTGTACTATAGTTTCCATTAAGAAGGCAGCCAGCAATGCACTATTCGAAGAACCAATCAATTCTTTTGCAATGCCCGCCTCGGACAATCTGCTAAAGGGACTTGCTAACGGGGAGCAAGTTGCATATAACGGGATGGAGCGATTATGCCCAGAGCTAGGTTACCAATTTCTCAATTCCGACAAGTCGACACTTGAGGAGCGCGTTGTGCGGTCAAAAGTGCCCATGCTCGAGTTGATGTCCGACAGGGACACGTCCGAGTTTAATCCAGGGCTGATTTGCCTACCACTTTCGGGATTCAACCCCCACCAGGAAGATCGTCTGCTTGACAAGAACCCCACATACACTAAAAATAGGAGCGCTAAAGGTTTGGAAGTACAAAGGTTGAACGCTAACATCGTGCAAGGTCGAGCCGCTCAAAAAGCTGGGCTGATAAGCGAACAGGAGAATGCAAGCAACAATAGTCTGCTACAAGACTTGGACAAACGCGCGGTCACTGTTCAGCTGCAAAATGATCACCTGGTAGCGGGTATGTTGAAAGCTCAACGTAAAAATTACGATTTGTACCTGCTCAGCGAATCATGCGCACGTGAAACAGCGCAGAGGTTGCAGTCTACGAGTGCAAATGCAGTTGATCATAATTTGAATGCTTCAATCCCTAAAGGATTCACCCAACCTGCGATTGGGAGATCTCTCGTTGTCGATCTCACATGCCAAGTGTGCTCAAAGACATGTGTATCGTTAAGTCATTTGACTACTCACATGACAAGTCACACTTGTAAAAAGCCATTTGCGTGTGCGGAATGTGGAAAAGCATCTTTGCAAAGTGGTAACTTGTCTATTCACATGAGATCTCACACTGGTGAAAAGCCATTCGCGTGTATGGAATGTGATAAGAGTTTTTCATTTAAAGCTAGCTTGTCTATTCATATGAAATCTCACACTAGTGTAAAGCCATATGCATATGCATTCACCGACTGTCCGGAGAGGTAAGGCACAAGAGGGCATTTGGCGAGACACTCAAAAATTCACACTCACGAATGATCATGCACGTGCTTCGATTGTCAAAGTGTATGCTCTAAACTACAGCCTGGTGTACAGGGAGGGTCTATTTATTAACTTTAAGAGAAAACTCAGTCCTCATACCATCAATGTTCCTGAGATGACGGCCAGAGGAACTCAGAAGCTTAATACAGTAAAACCTGTTTATAAGGATCACATCTTTTGAGCAAAAATAGAAATAGCATCCAGGTTATCTTTCTAAAGAGCGCATCTTTGGTATAAAATACAATTTCTCGCGCTGGTTTTGAAGAATAAAGCCAGATTATCTCTTTAACCAAGATCTTTTTAAACAGGTCTTACTGGAACCTGCAAAGTGCCACCACACCGGCGCGCGCAGTGGCCGGCCTCAGAGAAATGACGCTAACAAACTCTTGGCTAGATTCATGAGAAACATCAGTCCCGGTGTTCTCACAAAGCTTCCCTTTTGCGTACACTAGGCAAAGATCTTTACATTCAAAGACAATACTGCGAAAAAGGCTATCTTTTATTCTCAGTTTTGACCAACACTGCACAGAAAAATCACTCGGTGTAATATATGCAATCGGACAGTTTTACTGTCAACCACAACAGAACAATAGCATGAGACTTTATCAAATAACCAGCATTGTGCTTGCTCTCTCGCCAATTGCGATAGCCGGGGGCGTGCCCCAATTCTTCCCGCTTACGCGAAAGGGCGAAATTCCAACCATCCAGCCATACTCGATCGGCCAGGATGTGTTGATAGACTGCATCTCAAGAAACATCGACGACGGCGAGCACAACTTTGACTCAAACGACCGCATTGTTTACAAGGCATTCCCAGCATGCCAGGAGACGGGCAAGCCACTCACGTTCAAGTACGGCGTTTCTGAAGATGTCAACTGTACAATCAAATTCACCGATGAACTCTACCATTTGTTTCAGTTATACGTACACGAGGACGCCCCATTCAGCTGCCGACTCCCTGTGAGCTCCGAGGCAAATTACCTCGAACTGGGTGGCGCATTTGTGCCGTTGACATTCAACTTCCGGGGCGAGGTTCACAACTCGCATTTGGATATCGACCCGAACATGAACATGATCATCACGAGGCCCGCATCGAGCAAGCCCGAGCAGCAGACGGTGGTGAATGCGATAGCATGGTCTGCGGGCACGAACGCCACGCGTTTGACCATCGGTGAGACCTTAACACTTGAACTAGCCGTGCGCTGGTTTGACGCCATCAGACCTACGGGGTCCGCGGGCACAGCCGAGTTGCCCTTCGCCGACGGTTTCTACAAGTTACCCATGTACTCGATTCCGGTTTCCTATAAGCAATACGCAATGTCTTTAATATTGGTCGCGGTGCTTTCTGCCGTGGTGTCAGGCTTAGTCTCCTTCAGACTTAAAAAGCCCCAGGGCTACCTCGCGCTAGACCGCGAGTCTGGGCTCGCCAAGCAAGATTGATTACTGGCATTTCTGGATGATCGCTTTCAAAAGCAGAGCCGTACGCTCAGACTTAGCCTCCGCCGAATTCACATAGTTTTCGTTCAAAAACGCCACGTACTCGGCAGACAATTTTTGCTTCTCTGTAGCAGCCCGCGTCTTCAGTTTGTATGCCATGTACTTGTTCACCGAGAGTTGGAGCGCCTCGGCCAAGTTGGCGTCCGACACAGACACGTTTCGGAGTGGAAGCGTGATGTCAAGCATGATTGTGC
This sequence comes from Metschnikowia sp. AWRI3582, assembly GCA_002894445.1. Classification (NCBI taxonomy): domain Eukaryota; kingdom Fungi; phylum Ascomycota; class Pichiomycetes; order Serinales; family Metschnikowiaceae; genus Metschnikowia; species Metschnikowia sp. AWRI3582. Next base: position 131,678 of record LPNK01000129.1, on the reverse strand, counting down.
GTGGATTAGTGCCGTAGTTGTTTTGCAAATAGGTCAATACGTGGTAGTGCAAATGATCGCGGTTCAAAGTGTCAAACTTGTCGAAAAGCGCGAGGTACTGTTCAGCGAGTTCAAAAACGTGATTTTCTCTAGAATCATTCGCCACATTCTTGAGCAATTCTGGAATGCTCAAGTCAAAGACTGTGAGAGCAATATCACCTTTAAGCACCGGATTCAGCTCGGGATTGCCCAAGACGTTCATGTCTGCCTCGGGCAACAGCGCCAACTGCGACTTCATGTCTTCTTCATCGCCCAATTCGATCATATCAGCATTGTTGGCAGCCTCGTCCACGCCGTCAACTGTCGATTTCGCCAATCTTTCTTGGAGATCGGATGCCTGAGTTTGTAAATCTTCTTGCTGTTGTTTCTCCGTCAACAAGCCCAAAACATTTCTTCTGGCGAGCAACTTGGACACGTATGCCAACTCAAACTGTGCATAGCTGAGCCAGAGCTTGCTGGAGTCAGGGTTCAATTTCAATGCCCTTTGATATAATTCACGTGCACCCTTGGCATTTGCATTTGTCTCAAACTCGTACTTGGCCGCCGAAAGCCATGCATCGACGTTCCGGGGTTGCAACAGCAACAATTTCGCATATACGCGATAAACGATCTTAATGGCATCTTTCTCCTTGACGAATTGAAGAAACTTGGACCAGAGCTCAAGGTTGGACGGGTACCGTCTTACGGCACGGTCAAACACGAAGATAATTTTTCTGAACCCAGCCCAGTCCGAAATGCTGGGCTTAGCATCAATAAGCTCGGCTTTGTGAAGTCTTTGAAACCTTTTGATTCGGAGTTTTTCCAAGTTGATTTCGAATTCACTGTACTTTAAAAAGTCTCGAGGTTGGGACCCGCGGCCCTGGATCCGATGCTCAAAGTCAGTTCTCCGTCTCATGATCATTGTGATTTCCTTCTTGTCGAAAAGACCTTTTCTTTCAAGGTCTTCCAATTCAGGAACAGACAGTTCCATATAGAACCTGATAGTTGACGCCATTTTGTGTGGATTTAGCTAATTTTGTTGGGGACCTAGTTTTGAAAATGATCAAAAATCTGAGAAGAGCTTGATGCGGTCTGTGATTGTGTGCAGGCACACGAACGAAAATGGCGATGAGCGTCTTTGATCTTTTTTCATGACAATACTTCTTGCATCAAGAGATGATGACATATTTGAAATCGATACGCAGCCTTCGCTCAAACTACATCATGTCAACACAACTCTAAAATTATACCCACTGATGAATGGGAGAAAGCGAAATTTGTTCACTCCTCTACAATATGAGTTTCACCGTTCCATGCGTATCGCACCTCAGCATGCAACAATTTGATCTACCTCACCGCTGAAACAAATTGGGTTGCTGTGAGAGCTACAGCGTCGCAGAATATATGGTACCTCATTTCTCGGGCATTTCTCAAAGTGGCTCTCCGTTTAAATAAGGATTGTTCGAGATGCATGGACTACTGTCAGTTGTCATTGCTTTTTTTTACACCGCCAGCGCTTCGCTTTGGATCACTAAAACTGGATACGGTCTGCGATCGCTTCAAATACGGGGTGGACAACTAAGTTGCTGCAAACATACAAGCTATCTTACTTTTGAGACGGAACACGTCATTTGCTGTTCACCGGGAAAAAGAATTAGACGTGGCTTTCATTGCCATACAAATCGTGATTGAGTCGCGGTAAATTAATACAAAAAGTGTTTTCAGCGAACATGCTGCCCTGCGTTTGCTTAGTGAAGACTCGTCAAGGGTCGACCTAGAGCTCAACTGGCAGAAGTGATTCGCTCGATAGGCCATCGAATCATCACTGGTAAGTGTTTTAGGTATTTTTGAACTACAGGCAGAATCAAATCGAGATACTTCAGCAGGCCTTCACTGAAATATTTCGAGGGTATTGCATAATAGGAAGCACAATCTCATCCAGTGGAAGCGCGGTATGAAGAAAAATTGAAGCGTCACGCTTGTTCGTGCGCACAAGCTAAACTTGAACCGAAGCGGTACATCGAGATTTCTGATGCCGCTTGTTTGTGCTTCTTTTGCAGTGCAAGGGAGGAAGTAAAGGAGGTGAAAAGAAAAAAGACAAATGCTCCAGGAGGGGTTTGAACCCACGACCGTCGCGTTCCTCACACGACCGTGACTTTGGTATAACCAACGTCCGTAAACGATTATAAGCACGAAGCGCTAACCAGCTGCGCCACTAGAGCACCTGCAAAACGAAAAATACGCTACAAAATCTATATCAAATTTTCAGTCGTTCATACGACCGATTTTTTTGCCTCCAGACGCCGGGAGGCAACCGGAGGCACCGTCCTCCAGCCTCTTCTGAATAGACATTTGAAAAAGGCGTTGGAACGAAGTAAAATACGGACAAGTTGACACTACCTTATACAGCGGCTAGGATAAGGAGGAAGACCTAAGGCTTGGGAAAGTCGGGGGACTTCATTACTCAGTGTTCTATCCAGACGTATGCAGGTTTTTTGTCTATAGATATATAGATTTTTGACCGTTTAACCGCGGTTTCCTGTTAATACGATTTGTTTCTTTAAAAAAAAAAAAAAAATGCCATTTCCCGCCATATCCGAAACTTTTTATCATGTTTCATGTCAACGGTGGTAAACTATGTCTTGGCCAAACGATTCCAGAGCCACTGCCTGTGACAAGAAGCATTATCACATAGTGTCCGTGACACCGCCGGAAACAATCATCTGGGACATTCACTACTCCAACAAACATCGACTATGTGATCAGAATTACCGCATATCAAATAAAAAAAGAAAACAAGTGGAACGTTGTTTGTCTGTTGATACGATCTGGTTCTTTGGGAGATAAGAAATAACCCCCGAACAAGCTCTAAGTCAGGCAGCCTCAAGCTTTCGCACGAGCTCATACGCTCTGATGGCAGAGCGTGACTTCTTCTCTACTAGATCTGTATTTTTGAGCTGGGGAAGAACTAATTATTGACTTGACCCAGACGGATCGGTGAGAACAATTTTTGGGTAAAGGGAATTTTCCCCTATCATTTGCAGCAATTCGTAATCGATGCTGACAAATCAAGTTCGAGAGGTTATTGAAATGTAAATTGTGGCGCCCACGGAATGATTCAAGTTTGATTGATCTGACGCGGGAAACTGCCGTTTACGATATCCGCGTTTTGTGTCAGTTCCGTGTATTGGAGTGGCAAAAAAGCTGACAATTAGATTGTCGCGTACTCTACGCAACGAACGTTGCCTCCAACGAATGATTTGTGCTGGAGGGTGCACGCTTAATTTTTTTTTTTACTAGTTCTCTGTTCACTTTGCTTGTTCGACTTAACAGCATTCAGATTGCTTGATTGTTCATTCTACGATCAACGGCTCTTATGATGYGGATWCKAAAACCGAAATGATGTACTTGAGTTCCAAAASTTTCTTCGCTTYTCAGTGAGACGGAACTTCACATCACACGGARATGCTGATAAACACTTCCTTCCGAAAAAAGGTTTTCTCCGACAGTCGCGCAATTACGGTACGCACGAAGGCGAAATGMGGGTCTATCCGAGTTATATGCCTGCTTATATCCGTTTTGGATCAACTCCGGTTTCGAATCCGGGACTTAAGCGCACAGGGTTCTGTTTGCCGTATAACGCAATCAGCCGCGCATGCATATTCTTGAAGACCGATTGCCTCAACTTCCGCTTTCGGACTTTCTCCGTAAGGTTCAAACCCTTAAACCCGCAACGATGACAAATTCTCAAAGAGCCCAAGTTTGATATAAATTTGCCGCTCATCCTCCTTTTTGTGTTGATGGTATATCTCATTAAGCACTTACTTGAAGGTATTTATCACTTTGACCTGGTTTCTTTCCATCCACAAGAGTCGATCATACCTTTTCGCCCAATTGATAGACAAAGCCTTCTTCAGTAACCTACATAATGATCAAACAAGTTTTAAGGGACTCTTTCTGGGGCCAAGTGATATATCACCTTTCAAGAAGAAGGATTCTCAGATACAAGGAAGATGATCCAAATTACGTCATTCCGGACATATATGATGAATTGGCTGGTGCAAAGAAAGAGAATTTTTCTGTGACCGAGTCTGTCGCCCAAGAAGAAAGCTCGAGTTCTTCTTCACAGCTGGTAAGTGAAAATACTGTGGCTCCGGTAGATGACAAGATCATAGTTACGTGGGATGGTGATGATGACCCCGAAAATCCTTACAATTGGCCACTATTTTACAAATGTCTCTTTATCTTCAAGATTGGTATATTGACGGCATTTGTRTACATGGCTTCCGCAATATATACACCTGGTATCGACCAGATCATGGAGGATATGAATGTTGGGAGGGTTTTGGCTACGCTTCCGTTGACGCTTTTTGTTTTTGGCTACGGTGTTGGTCCTATGGTCTTGTCTCCATTGTCGGAAAATGCACGCTTTGGCCGGACGTCTATTTATATTGTGACGTTGTTTTTATTTTTCATCTTACAGATTCCAACTGCGTTAGTCACCGACATAGCCTCCTTGAGCGTGTTGCGATTTCTTGCAGGATTTGTTGCCAGTCCATGCTTGGCTACTGGAGGTGCCAGTGTCGGTGATGTTACACCTATTCCATATATGCCTATGTCGCTTGCCGGTTGGGCGGCAGGAGCTGTTTGTGCTCCAACTTTAGGCCCGTTAATTGGTGCCGCCTTGGTTGTGGCGGGTGGTTACCACTGGCCATTTTGGTTTGTGTGCATTGCCTCGGGTGCTCTTTTCTTAGTGTTGTCTTTCTTCCTCCCAGAGTCATATGGCAAAACTATTTTATACCGGAAGGCCGAAAGATTGAGAGCCCTCACTGGCAACGACAAGATCACAAGCGAGGGCCACATTGAAAATGAGTCGAAACACTTCAGCAAGGTGATGGTTGATACTTTTTGGCGTCCGTTYGAAATTATGCTTTTTGAGCCAGTGGTCATGTTGATCAATCTTTACTTGGGGCTCTTGTACGCCATCATTTACTTGTGGTTTGAAGCCTTCCCCATCGTGTTTTACGAAATGTATGGCTTCACATTGGTTGAAATGGGCGCCAGTTACATCTGYCTCATTGTGGGYATCTTCGTGGCGGTTTCCTTYTATCTTCCGATAATATATCAAATTTTCACGAAACGGATTCTCAGAGGCGACCAAATCACCCCGGAAGTTCACTTGCCCTTGTGTATACTAGGAAGTGTGTTGCTGCCTGTTGGTTTGATAATTTTGGCCTGGACCGCCACGCCCTCGGTACATTGGATTGTTCCCATGATTGGTGCTGGAATTTTCATGATTGGTGGCTTCATCATTTTCCAAACTATGTTTAATTATCTTGGAATGTCTTTCTACAGATACTTGGCCTCGGTGTTCGCCGGTAACGCTTTTTTCCGTGCAATCATGGGTGGCGCTTTCCCACTTTTCGGAAGAGCCTTGTTCGTGAACTTGAGCATCAAAAAGTTCCCAGTGGCCTGGGGTACAATGATCTTGGCCTTCATCATGTCTGCGATGGTACTCATTCCGGTTTTATTCTACATCAATGGGCCTAAGTTGAGGGCCCGCTCGAAGTACGCCAATTAAGGCATTGGTTTGAAGCTTCAAGTTACACTTTAATTTAGTTATTTCTGTAATTCACTTTTAATGTAAATTTTTAGTTGAGTGTTGGATACTTCAAATTTCCCCATCCTGGTGAAGTAGTACTATGTGCTGAATTTTTTGACATGTGTCATGAAGGTTACCTGCTCGAAGTCTCTACATTTACACTGGCAGATTATAACCGTGATAGGATGTTGCGGCACTATATGAGAGAGACGAATAATGTTGTGTGAAACAGGATTCCAAGGCCACAAGCATATCACTCCGAGGCCAAAGWAATATGAATTTATCCGTGTTGATGTATGTTTGATCATACGCGCGATAATAAACAGCTGAAGTTGTGTCTTGCAGCGAWAGCCAGCTCTTTCCGTCATCATCGGAAAAGGCTAAGTTTGACTTTTAGTGCACTACCAGAACATTGCGGTTATTGTGTCAGATAWTTCAACYTTCKCTTTTCAGCTTTCATCTCACAAGGCTGATGTTCGCAAGCTTTGAACTAAGCTCTTTGTTTTGTGTTGTGCCTGGTTATGGAAATAGGCAATATTAAGATACCGCTCGCAAGTTTCGGAGGAAGTTTATATGCTCAAAAGTACTTTGAAGCCTTTTCATCGACGGGAAGCCACTATCTCATCAGATGACTCTTTTAGACTAACCCTAGAACTCTCAATACTGAGTGAATACATTTGAAGATAGAAGAACGAGAATGAAACCATGGTCCCCTCGAAAAGTATATTTTCAAGAAAGCATACTCACACACAGAATCCAAACAAAAACAAGTTTTGTCTAGGTTTAGTTTCCATAGTCCCTATCTTTCGATCGTACCTGACTTATATATGATCATATTCTTGAGACTTCTCGTAGCAAACTATATGAAGCACTACCAAAAACAGGTCGAAAGTCAACGCGACATCAAGACTCTACTATAGGAATATGCTTCCGTCGATACTCACCAAAGGTCTTTAGATGCGGRCCGACTATTGAACCTCTGTGTATTATTGTTCCAGRCATTCATCAGAATTGATTTGATGTCACGGCAAAATTCACGGCAAATTGCACGACGACTTCCTCCCAATGCACGCAAAGCCTGTTAGTAGTATCTGGCGAGAAACCTCAACACTCAGATGCAGAATTGAAAGCTAAGTTCAGGGCTATCTGTGATTGCACAAGCGATCAATATCTAGAAACTGAACGTTTAAGACTTGAACTTCCAAGCTTTTGAACGGATGAACACCCTCGAAAGTTCAATGCTAAACAGCCAGTTTTGGATTCGGGCTTAACTTTTGCTTTCCGTAGTATTGRTCGCTATCTCTAAAAGGTTTGCGACATGTATGGGYGRAATATTCAGGGCATGCTAAATACCATCGTAGTTTCGGGGCATGATYATTTCGTTATTCGTCGCGTTTGATTCTTGAACAACCATGGGTTAAAGTCTTTCAGCTAATTGAGACACTCATGATCAATCTTATTGCGTCTGGCGTTTCTTGTGCATTATACGCGGGACGTGAAGAATGATGTACTAAATCAACCAGCATTTTGATTAAAGTCTCATTATCTGCGCACAAGCTATGCGGACGTCTCAAAATGCMATGAAGTCAACCCTTTAAGGTTCGAGGAAAAAGTTTCAGGTTGCAAGCTTGTAGCAACCAAGATGATTGAGACAGAAAACAGCTTTGARAARGTTTTATCAACTGAGCAGCCGATATTCTGCGGCGCTTATTTTCGAGTTACAAAAATCGACCAGATTTCAATGGCACAAACGCTCAGACACATACCCTAGCTTGATCAAAATAAAGCTTATGGCTTTCTCATCAAGAGCAATTTAATGCGGCGCACCTCCAAGAGATAAAACACAAACCTTAAATGCAACAAACATACTGCACCCAAAGGTGACGTCACTGGAGCCACCAGAGCGCACTTCCGAGAAATCGTCATGGAGAGATCCGATTCGCCACGACTTTAGCGCCACGTAAGAGGCCGCGCGTGTGCTACCCTTTTTAACTTGCTTGCAGTTCGGGGAACTCGGCATATCTCCGAGACGTGGCATACGTTCTCAAGCTGAAATAGGGTAACTATGCAGATCATGATATTTTCAACTACTTCAAACAGCATTCATAAAATTACTTGAGCTATCTGATTGCATCAAGCATGACGTGAAGGGATTTGCGGTGTGGAGAATTCACTAAGCAAGTTCTGAGACAAATCCGACGGAGTTCCGCACTCTGTCCATACGCCGGATCCCAGGAGACGTTCCTAACGGTCGCAGGTAGACGCAGGTCCCCATGCCTGCAACGAGGCACAGCGCGATCCTGACAGGGACGTGAGACTTTATTAGAGATTCGAGGAAGAGGGGTAAGCTTTCAAAAATATTTTGGAAGAAATGCATGGAGTTGAAAAAGCAATTTTGAATGACTGACAATAAGTTCAGCAGTTTATCATCACGGGTATCAACATGTCAGAGCAAGAGCCAAGTTTCATAATCAAGATTCAGGGGTACCATGTAGTAATATGGGGTTCCGCTGCGCAAGGCCGCATCGACCAACGCATCTAGCCCTATCGCGGCCATTCTCATAACGATCCGAGAAGAAGGCTTAGAAGCAACTCATCGACCTATGGATCACCACTCGAATAAACTATTTTCGGCAATGACGGTGATGTATGTAAAATGATATAAAAAGCACTATTTCACTACAACACAAAATCAGCCCGATGTTTTATCATATTTTGCGAGACTCGTTTTGGGGTAACCTCATATATCTTGCCTCAGGCAAGAAGGTGCTAAAATACAGAGAAGAATCATATGCCCATTTCATACAAGAGAAAGATATGTTTGAAGCAAAACTTCACAATGAAATCATTGCCGATGAGTTCAGTGAAACGGAACTCACGCAACAGTCGCCATTGCCGCCCTCTCCCTTATCTTCGGCACTGACTGTCAACGACCAGCCGGCTGGTGATAACCAAGTTCTTATTGAATGGGATGGTGAGGGCGATCCCGATAACCCAATCAACTGGCCCGTGTGGTACAAAGTCATCTTTATCACGCAAATCACCATGATGACAGCATCGATCTATATGGCTGCGGCCATTTACATGCCAAGCGTGGAACAGTTGATGAAAGACATGGAGATAAGCAAACTCATGGCGACTTTACCCTTGACTTTCTTCACTTTTGGGTACGGCGTGGGTCCCATGTTCTTCTCGCCCTTGTCGGAGAACCCACGTTTTGGCAGAACAACAATTTACGTCATTTCGTTGTTTATGTTTTTCGTCTTGCAGTTTCCCTGTGCATTAGTGACGGATATCGCGTCATTGTCGGCTTTGCGTTTTTTCGCCGGCTTTTTTGCAAGTCCCTCGTTAGCCACCGGTGGTGCAAGTGTCAGTGACGTTGTAACTCCACCATTCATGCCCATGGCCTTGGCGGGTTGGGCTGCAGGTACGTTTTCTGCACCCTCCTTAGGCCCATTGATCGGTGCAGCACTTATCTCTGCAGACGGATATCACTGGCCGTACTGGTTTGTTTGCATCACATCTGGAACACTCTTTTTTTTCTATGGGTTTTTACTTCCCGAGTCCTATGGCAAAACAATYTTGTACCGCAAGGCCTCCCGGTTGAGGTCTATCACGGGGAACAATAACATAACAAGTGAGGGGCATATCCAGAATGAGCTGTGCTCTGTTAAGGATATAGTCTTCGAGGCTGTCTGGCGCCCCCTTGAAATCATCATGTTTGAGCCAGTCGTTTTGTTCATGGACATTTATCTGGGCTTCATTTACTGCATAATGTACATTTGGTTCGAAGCTTTCCCCATTGTTTTTGAGGAAATGAATAGTTTCAGCATGGTTGGCGAGGGCGCAAGTTCGCTTTGTCTMACCGTYGGGCTTGTCGTGAGTGTTTGTTTCCATCTTCCTGTTGTTTACTGGTTCACCACCAGAAAGTCACTCAAGGGAGAAGTCGTTGAGCCAGAGGTCTATTTGCCAATGTGTCTCTTCGGTAGTTGCTTCTTGCCCACTGGGCTCATCATATTCGCATGGACTGCGACTCCTACTTTGCATTGGATTGTGCCCATGGTCGGCGCAGCAACATTCATGTTCGGGGCCTTCATTGTGTACCAAACATTGTTCAACTACATCGGTATGTCTTTCCCGAAGTACATTGCTTCGGTGTATGCTGGTAACGGGTTCTTTCGCTCGTTGATGGGCTGCGCCTCGCCGCTTTTCGGCAGGGTAATGTTCACGAACCTAGGCTCGAAAAACTTTCCGGTTGCGTGGGGTTCCACTATGTTAGCTTGCATCACAACAATTTTGATTCTTGGCCCGGTGTTCTTCTATATCAGAGGCCCAAAGTTGAGGGCTACGTCCCACTACTCAAGTTGATCTCAAATCGATCACTCATTTCGTCGGTAGCAATTATAGAGCGAGGTGTTCAAAATCTGACTGGATTCAGAATTATATATTTCACCAAAGCATACATTCWTATTATTTTCTCAATGACAAACCATTGGTTTCGATTCCCATTCGTCCCCCCAGAAGTAGAACCCGAGAGCCGCACCAACAACCACCGCCAACATGTACCAGCCATTGTATGTCATGAATACTAGCATCAACATGAACGAGTAGCCCACTTGGAATGCATACAAAGAAGCCAACTTGATTTTGAGAGATTTTGGCGCTCTCCCTGTTAAAACAGGGGTATTCTGGGCCGATAACGTAGGTGTCCATCTAGCCTTCCAGCGGGAGATCCAGCTCCGCGCAAACTCGTAAAGCATACTTAACAACACAATAGCCACCAAGGTTCCGACAAAGCCCTGCACTGTCTTCACGTGCCACCATTTGTATACCACACATGTGTTCTCCCACTCCCAGGTAAATATCATCTACATGAGTTAGCATACACTCAATAGCATCAATGAGGTACAATACATACATTCATCTTGCACATATCGTGCATTGGCATGTCGTGATCCATGGCACCGTGAGCTGAATGGTCCATCTTGAGTGAAGAAATATATGTTAAAGGTAGTGAATTTGAGATTGTTGCGCAGTGACTTTTGGCTCTGCATGTGAGTGCGTGAAGACGCTTAAGAGCATCCCTGTAAGCGCATGCGCAATGAGTCTGGTCTTTGATCAGGCGTAGTGTGACTTGATCAAATAATTAAATATAAATCAAATCTGACCAGGCGAGATTTTTCTTTTAATTCGTTCGAAATTATTTCATACTACCTTCAAGAGTTATTAATGAGAACTTACGATTGGGAATGATGTCGGCAAGAGCGGCTCTCATTTGCAACCATCTGGCGCCGCTAGTTGATGGAGGAGGTGCAACTTCCCCACAGAATTACAATAAAGCGCAAGTTCGGGATCAAAATTCATATTATATATGACACGATGTCTTCCGTGTCACGAAGCTGGCTCGAACAGCTCAGATTCAGACGYATCAATCATGTTTCTTCCTCGTCCTGACTTTCGCCCTCATCGTCACTCACTAAAACAGAAGCATCAAAGTATAACGAAGGGTCAAGTGATGAAATGTTAGCTGACGTTGCACGGCCCTCGAGAAGCAACTCACTCATGATTTTTCCACTTCCTGGAGCGTTGTTGATTCCCCAACAAGAGTGGCCGGAGCATAGATACAAGTTCTCCACATTGGTCTCACCAATCAAAGGACCACTAGACGAAGGTACGTCTAGCACAGGGAGATAACACGCCTGTCTTTTCAAGATTTTGCCCTTACGCAACAGGGGCGACATTTTCCCAGCCTGCTTGAAGATATCATCGCATTTGGACTTTACAACCTCAACGTCGTCTGTTGTCTCCGGGACGTCCACTGCAGAGTCACCTTCACCACACACATACACCTCATCTTTTCTTGCATAGATCTCAGGCGAAACGTACGAGCCCTTGGCCGCCTTGTACTCGGTGAAAATCGCGTACGGTGAGACACTTTGGTCCCGATATGGTGCAACGGTGATAGAATGTGCTCGCAATCCTGAGATGGGGCAGTCAGGAAGAATCTTTGATGTCCATGGCCCGACTGAAAGTACAACCTGGTCTCCTTCAAGACGAATGGGGCCCTGAGTACTATCCAACTGTGCTGCCTTGACACTTGTGGGCTCATATTGGATTCCAGTGACGCCACCTGTCTCCATCAGGTAAAGTACCTTATTCACCTTACCCAAAATAAGCTCAAGTGCACCATGAGATTCCTCTACAGCCTTTCTCAAAAGAAAGTTCGTGAACTTATATGGGTGCACCTGCGCAGTGGTATCCTCGCCACCCAACGAGTGGCATCCAGTGACCAATTCCTCGGACATCCACGTCAAATCTGGAGGAAGCTTCCTGTTGGCTTGCTTTGTTGCTCGAAGCGTCTTTTTGGGTGGCTTACCTTCTCCGCCTGTTCTTGTCTCGATGGCATCTGCGTGAGCATCTTCCTCACTCTCCTCGTCGCTCTCAAGCGCTTCGTCTGGCACTCCGCTTATGTCTCCCTCGATGGAAAGTGTGGTGAGTCTTCTATAATCCCACTCATTCTCGCCATCATACAAGTCCGAGAGTTGTTGATGTAGCTCAAACGAAAGGGGAACAAGCTGCAGGGGAAAGGCCCAAAGCGCCAAGAGGCCACCAGCCTTGCCACTGGCACCTCCAGCAACTCTCTTGCTCTCAACAAGAGAAATGTGGTGTTTCTTCGGGTCAAATTTTGGGTGCTTAACGAGGAAATAAGCAATACAAACGCCGATGATTCCCGCTCCCACGATCACAATATGTTTCTTGCCCTCATGACGGCCCAGAGCGGTGGTGCGGAATTGTAGGTAATCAGACATCGTCAGTGGCAAATAAGTTTATCGAGTTTTTGCAATGGTCAAGCAATAGCTGGTCTGAATGATCAATTATTTGACAATATCAGCTATTTCAGGGAATTTTCGAGAGCCGGATTACACTGACGCGCTGCAAAAGTTCTGAATGGAGAAATGACTCTTTTGCTCTCGCTACAGCTCGAAAGGAAGATTTCTCAGAAAGCTTTTGTTTTGGGTGACTAGCGAAAAGAGACAGCAATGACGACACAAACACTCACAGCCCGAGCAAWAACTGATAAAAGAAAAAATTCGACGTGACTCGGTGTACGTAAGCTATGGCGCAGAATTTCGGGCCATTTACAGGCAAGACAGCGCCGCGCAAGCAAGAATGCGCCTGCGCGGAGTTGCGTGGTGGGATCGATCGACAGCGGCCCAGATGGTTCGGGCCGACGCGACTCAATGCAGGCAAGATGCTTAATAATTGATATTCCAGTTGCCTCYAAAAAGTCTGTTGACACTGGTGTCACATATGGCCCAAATTATCAGCCAAACTATTCTCGGTCAGACAAAATTTGGTCCACGTCCGATCCTAATTTGTGCGATCTTGGTGTGTCGCAAATTGACACCGGCAACTCCAAGCTCCGGATGTAGTGCATGTAAGCGAGTAGTTGAAAAAAAACAGCTGATTTTATGTTTCGGTTCTGCACATACGTCCAAGCATTTCACGCTTACGGCTAGTGCATTGAGTGTAATGTCGGTGAGGCACGGGCCGATCGCAAAAAAAGCGCAATCAGATGCGAATGTCTGCAAAATACAAATCATCGGGCCACTTAATCATTGTCGTGGCTCATTCGGTTCCTGAAGATTGGCTAACGATTGGGTGCTTTCGAAGTAATGAACTTTTCCAAAAAGTAGGACCAACCCACGCAAAAATCGGTAGTTTTGGGTATCGGTTGAAAAGAATCCAAGTACGAGTTATGCGCTCCGAAGTTAGATCTCGTATTTGAAGTCCCGCCAGCACCTATATGTGCATTCAAAGCCGTGCCTGTCTCGTAAACTACATACCCGATTTCTGAGTAGTTACGATCGATTTAGGCCAACTTTTGTTTGCTTTGAAGTATCTTGTCCTTTAGCCAACGTCCAAAATTTAACGTCTGRATGAGGATCAACGACGCCACCATCATTGCCACTGTCGCAACCAATTTCTCGTTCTTCTGCCAATGCACGCTGTCAAATAAGTGTACCTCGTCATGCTTTTTCTTCTGTAAGTACAACTGTGTGGGATCAGCTCCATCGTTCCAGTAAGGCTCAACCTCTTGATACATGTAAGCATTGCGCTCGAGTTCTTGCTCGCGGCGAGGGTCATTGACTACGTCATGGAAGAGTTCAAAAAGCTGGGGCATGTCCGTGATTGCCATCTCGGGAACTGGGTGCACGGGAGAAACCTCGTCTGAYGTGAYTATTATGGTGTAATGTGGCGAAGGCGCTTTACGCAAGATCTTGCGGATCAAGTCGTCCACGTCAGCCAACGCTGAATCACGCTCAGGGCCGTCGGGAAGCGCATTTGTTTCAACACGAATCACTCTTTTGCGCGTGTCAATGTACTGAGCCACATCTTCCTCGCCAAAAGCCCTCACGGACTCGGCTTTGCATGTTCGCACAATGTATTCTTCCAAAAACGAGAGGTCCAATGTGCCTTCCATCCATGGCAAGCCCACCACCGATGATGCCATGTGAAGATAATTTTGTAGATGCCGCCATTCGCCTTTCTTCTTGGCTAGCATATCGAGATTCGTGAGTCCAGGCACATTCAACAACACGTAAATGTCCGAGGAGCAAGCTGTCACAGCTTTTTTCACTAAATTTGTCACCTGCCCCGGATCCTGCGTCCTAGTGTTCGGCTGTAGAATTTCATTCTTGAGTCCCGGTATGAGCTTGTGTGATGCAAAAAGAAAAGGCGATGCCTGAAGGGCACAGGTCATAGAAATGAGCGCAAGCACGGGAATCAAGAAAAGCATTTTAGAGTCGCAAGTACGGTCTCAGTTCGATCTTTTTTTTTAAATCAGTCTGGCGAAAATCAAATTCGGAAGTCTTTCTCAAGTAAGCAAATGACAGGCAAAGCTGTTGAATTGTATCTCGCAAATCRCAGCGGTGATCGTGGTCAATGTGATGAATACTCTGCTCTGACGCTGCGCGGACCGGGTTCGAGATCCAGCTASAAGAAACACAGCCATGATWTGTTCCACGCGCACCACTCAAGCTGTGTCTTCCTGAGTGTCTTCCTGAACCCAGACAATAACATAAATGTCTAACTACATAGCCAAACTCTCAAACAAGGAAAAGTGCTCTTTTGATGCAAGTCTGAATGATTTCTTCAATGCGGTGGTGTATGAAATTCAATGCAGTGAACTGAGRCATCAAGCCGAGGTGCCTTTCTCTACAAATAGGAATATGTCAGGTTCGGCTTGCAACTCGTGTTTTACTTGATCTCTCGACATTTTTAGCATTAATTTTTTAAAACACAAGCTGGGAAAACAAGGCAATCGGATTTGCTTATTCCCAGAGAAATTGTAGGTATTATTACGGCAGCATGTGAAATCAACACGATAGAAAGCTATACAGCCATCTACTACAGAATCACATCAAATTACGTTCCTTTTTTCATTCACTTCCCTCCCAGATGTTGCATGCTTCTCATCCAATGCAATCCACTAATCCACTAATTCACTAATCGCATTCGACGGCTGCGTCCACGTCGACGTAATGGGTGAAAAAGCCACCGAACAAGTCGGACAATCTCACCACATCATGAGCACCTCCAGTCTCTCTGATCGAGTGCATCGACAACTGAGGATTTCCCAAATCCAAGGTCCTCAACCCCAACTTTGCTGAAAGCATGGGTCCAATTGTGGACCCGCATGGCGAGTCGTTTCTCACCACAAATAGCTGCAACGGCACTCTGGCGCGCTGTGCAACAGTTTTGATGATCACAATTCCCCTGGAATTTGTCGCGTAGCGCTGATTGGCATTAATCTTGATAACGGGACCCGCATTCACGTGCGGGCGATTGGCTTTCTCGTAGAACCTCTCGTAGTTCGGGTGAACTCCATGTGCCTGGTCAGAAGAAAGCAAAAACGAACGGCTACACATCCGGGCCATGGCGCCATTATCAGAGTCAGCGAGGCGTGCAAGCACGTCTGGTAAGAAAGACGAATCTGCTCCCTGTGCAGACAAAGACCCAATTTCCTCGTGATCAAAAAGCGATATCATCAGAGCACCATTTTCGGCGGGCTCCGAGGCTAACAAGGCCTCTGTGGATGCATAGCATGACGTCAAATTGTCCTGACGCGGAGCAAAGATGAATTCGTCATGCATGCCGCCTAAAGTGGCATCTTGATAGTCACAGAGAAGAAGCTCGAAGTCTTCGATCTGTTCTACCTCCACCTTCAATTCTTCGGCAATGAGTCTAAGTAGCGACTCGTTGTGGCGTTCTACAACGTGCTTCACGGCTTCGAATTCGGAGCTTGAGAGCTGAAGATTTGGGTCATCCGCACAGCTGTGACCGTACTTCTCCTGCCCAGCGATCGGCACCAATTCTGTCTCCTTATTAAACTCAAATTTCTTATTCACCTCTCTGTCGAGATGGATGGCCAACGTGGGGATTCTCATCAAGGGCTTTCTCAAGTGAACCAAATGCGGCACGTATTTTCCAGAATTCTCTTTCACGTACACTCTTCCAGCGACGCTGAGGTCTCTGTCAAACCAGGAATGTGCAATGAGACCACCATATTGCTCCACGCCGACCTGAATAAAACCTTCGGCCGTTTTTTTCGAGATTGGCTTTATCCGCAACCCGGGGGAATCTGTATGTGCGCCAACTATGGCCACAGGCCCTCCCTTCTCGAATTTTTTGCCGATCTTGAATGCAATGAGAGATGAAGCGTTTCGCGTTACAACGTACTTCTGCCCAGGTTGCAAGACCCATTGATCCTTCTCTTTCAATACCACAAACCCATCCTGAGTTAGTTTCAGTTTTACGTTGGCGACTGCATGATAAGGCGTGGGGGACGTGGTAATAAAGTCTACGAGCCCCTCAGCTTTTGTTCTAGTTTTCAGGTCCATTGTGTTAAACCGAGAATGTGTATTGTTTGTATGTGGGCCAAGTTTRGTACATGCCTTTTATAATATAATCGCTTCATTTATCTTCCTTSATGCCCAGCCGCGGCATGCAGGCCGGGCCGTTTATCCACGCGGCATTGATACCAACAAGCCGAGATTAGAGACAGGAGCACGTCAACAGCGACATCAAAGATGTCAAGAATGGCTATTTCCCCTTGCTTTGCAAATCAAGGTATCATGATAAAGATGTCGAAAAATGCGTTAAACCAGTACCCACTTCAACAGCCATAGGCGTGCGCAAGGTATTATMATTGTAGGGCGCGGTTTCTCAAAGGTCTTCACGACTCGAATGCCTAGATGTCGGCGGAGAAAAACTCGTCCGGGTCGAACTCCGACGGCAGTAAACTCGTTTCGGGTTTCACAACTGGATCCACCAGCTCCTCCTTGACAGCCAGAGGGCTTGGTGAGGATCTTAGTTTGGAAATTGCGTCTTCAAGCTCCTGCTTGCGCGCGCTTTGCTGCTCTAGCACGTACTGTAGGTGACGTATGTAGTCTACCGACGTTTGAAGAATGAATGCCTTATTTGGCTTTGCCTCCTTTACTCGAACCGAGGCAAGAAGCTCCTTCATCTCCTTGGTGTTCAGGCTTGGCTGCTTCAGAATTGCCTGCACTGCACACACTTGTGGCGTGAGCAACAGTGGCGGCACTAGGAACCCTAGCACCTTTATTTTCTCCTTGATCAAATCGCGTCTTCTACGCTCCACTGCGTTATGAAACTCACGCCTGCGCTTCGCCTTCTCCTCCAGTGTTAATTGTTTCGGTGTTCCAGGCTGGTCGGAGTTCTTCCGCATATGTGTGTTTGTCGGAGCACCCATTCCTGAAGGACCCATCCCATAGTTCTGATTGTGGGGCAGGTGGCCGTTGTTTTGCGTCAGCGTGTATGACGGCGTCAAGTTCATGCCTGTGCTGTGTGATAGAGACATAGAGGGCGGTGAGTTGAGATATGATCCGGAGTAGGGCAGCTTCAACGTGTCAAAGGAGCCGTCCAATGTGTTTGTTTGAGGCGACAAGAGGTGCTGCAGAAGGTACAGATTCAGRGGCGGCGGKATGCTGACACTTCCGTGGCGCGACTGTATCGGGCTAAAGGCGTTGTTGTAATATGATGGCGACACCGAGTCCTCGACAATCGAGTTGAGCTGGCCAAAATTGGCTCCTCGGGAGTTCGGTGAGAAATACTGCGACGACTGGAACATGTTGAGGTTTGCGTTGTTGCCGTTCTGCAGCATGTTYTTKATGTTGCTGTTGCTATTCTCTGGTAACACAAGCAGGTCCAAGTTGTTCAGCGGGTCTGTGTTGAGATTAAGTCTGTCCCCGTAAAGACTGTCTCCKAGATTATCCGTCCAAGGGTCATTTCCAGGTACGAAGTTGGGCGAGACGGCCTGCTGTGTCGGTGATCCRAGAAAGTCAAACGTCTCCAAGAAGGGGTCTTTYTCTACCGCCGGRTTTTGCGCGTTATAGTAAGGATCTGTCGGCATGGCGTAGTTTGACCGCATGTCTTGTGAGCCCGAGTTTGTGGGCGCCACAGTGAATTGTAGGTCGGCCAAATCAGAATATTGGSCRTTGTCTGAGTTGTAGCGGGTATTATTTGTATTGATACGCCTCTTTGTATCCTCGTAGGGATCGTTGAGAAAGTCTTCCATCGTCTATAAATGTGGACTGTGGTTGGGGTGGATATTAGATTGCGCCGGCAATAAGCGATAAGTTGAGATGTGTACTATTCGAGGGCGCTCAATCGCTATTTGTATTAGCTCGAATATTTTCTTGTTTGGCCTGTAGTTTTCAAGCTGGTTCTATAAAGTTTTCTTTGTTGCTGGCTAATGGTTTGACCGATGTTGAACAAAGAACTGTACTTTCCCCACGCATGTTTTCCCGGATAGGCCAGCCTTAAGACTCGGGGAGGTTACCCGATCGGCATATTACGAGCCGGCAAAGACATGGAGAACACATCAGTCACATACGATAATTTCATGAAAGAGTATGTTCACAAAAATCTGAAGAGCCTTGTGATGAGACTGATGCCAATTTCTTCGAAGCTATTCATCTCTAGCAGCAAATAACACCTCTGGACGGTTCACAAGTTTCGGCCGACTCCCGCACCCGTTATCGGCCTCTCTATGGTTACCTGTCCCAACGCGCGCCAGTGCAGGGGAAGATAATTTGCCATTGTTTTCGAACAACGGTACCGTTATGTGATTCATTTTGAGAAAGCAKGCYTTGTCCAATACGAGACTCGGGCAAGCYTGCCGAGAGCTGTATTCATCTGCTGGGTGCCTACATTGCGAAGCGCAAAGTGCTCGTACTTAGTGATGTGGATTGAAGGAATTCCGCTTTGGGCGGAAATCTCGTATGTTGAAAGGCCAAACCCGGAATGATATTCTCTTCCGCTTCTGATTCCAAGGATCGACTTTGCTTCTTTATTGTGAGCGGATTGTTCTTCTCGTCTAAGCACCCCTCGCCCGCTACCTAATTTTTCGCGCTCGAACCTCGTACCAGGAGTAACGCAATAAGCTACCGTCAGTAGAATTTCGAGGCTCACACTACGTATGGTATTATTGACAATCCTAGTGGTGAAGAGTTCCCAAAATATCATCCCACATTACTTGGTTCTTTCCAGATCAAAACARTYTGTCAMGAGTATCGTCCGGACTTGCCTGGGTATCAATGTGTGGAGCTGTTATTCACAAGCAATATGTGCGATATGAGCGGTGTATTTTCTTCATTCGTTGCTTTACGCAAACTTTGTATGTGTTCTATTCGATTTCTTGAATTTGAATTTTGCGCCATTCCCGATCACTCATCACATAGATTYAAGTTGTCTTTCTCTTATTTATCAACTTCTTCTTGACATGCTTCTTCATTTTCGTCTTACGTTTATCGGCTTTTGCGCTCTTAGCTGCGGCCTTCCTGGCTTTCTTCTCCTCCTTGTCCTCGTGCTTTTTGCCCTTCAACTCTTTCTCTTTTTTCGGGCGAAACTCATCGTCCTCAGAGTCGTCCTCACTGTCGCTGTCATCCTCACTGTCGCTGTCCAGACTTTCATCCGATACATCTTCCTTCACCACCAAGTCTGTGAGCGTGTCAACTTTACCTTCAGCAAATTTCTCAAAGTCTCGTTCCTCCAAGTGATTCAACGAACGAACCAAATGCAATGATCTGAAAATCTCATCTTCGGCATTGGAATGTTCCATCTCGCTTTTCAAAGGCATACTATCCAAATACTTACCTAGCTCCTCATCAGAGTCACCTGTGAGGCCAAGTTGCTCATCCGAGTCCGTGATGTATTTGAACAAAAATCTTTCTGGATATACATTGATTTTTTTTCTCGAGAAAAAGTCATTCACGTTCTTGATATCCATTCTCAAGAAGTCAAGGGCCATAGGATGTTCGGGCTCCACAGACTGCGACACATCAATGATATAAAGTTTACCGTTATGCACGATCGAATTGTACTCGGACAAATCTGCGTGCACGAGGCGACATTTATTGTACATTCTTCTCATGTAGAAAAGCATCTGTTGATAGAAGTAGACAATATCYTCAGTGTCCTTGAATGGGTGGTCTCTCAACTTTGGCGATGGCTGTGCATTTCCTTTCGTCAAGTATTCCATCACTAAGACATGTGACCTTAGCTCAATGGGCTCTGGGCATGGTATGCCATTAATATAGAGTCTCTTCAAATTCCTAAACTCTTTCTCGGCCCACACCTTCACCATTTTCCTCGGATTGCCTTGATTCTTGGTGTTYCTGAAGCGGAACTCGCCGTCAACATATCTTTCTCGATCTTTGAAGACCAAAATCGAGGTCTTGTAAATTTTCACAGCGAACTCTCTTGTTGTCACCAGTGGATCTTCATGGTCCCCATGGTAAACGTTCGCCTCTTTTCCCGTACTAATACACCCATTGATYCTTGATATGATGTTTTTGTTGATGATCTTGCCCAAAAACCTCATCGTACGTGGGTCCAAAACCTGCTCCACGGTAGCTCTATTGGCGCGGTCCTTCGTCGTTTTGGGGCCTTTTTTGAGAGGCTCGGGATTTATCGATTGTGAGTACCTCTCAACGATATCTCCGCGGTCCGTGATTGTCTTTGACTTGTCCTTCTTTTGGCCATGACTTGCAGTCACCTGAACATCAGAGGCAAAGTCCGACAATTCTGAGTCTGAGTCTGAATCTGAGTCTGAATCTGAGTCCGAATCTGAGTCCGAACCCAGGATGTAGGACTGCAATTTCAAATCTTTCACTTGCTCCTCGATTTCGATACTCATCTTAATCTATATCTGAATTTTGTAAGCCTGACGTAAAAGTATGTTCAAAGATGTGCAGATTATTCGAAGTTGTGGAAGATATCAGAGATGAGACTGGTGCAGGCCAGAGATGCTGCGATGCGCCGATGGRTGGTTATRCGGTCYAGTAAGCCAGAATACAGTGGGATGTGATGAAAAACTATGTGGAAAAGAAAAAAATAGAACATTTATGGACAGTCTTWRARACTCGAATAAYYAAYTGKCTAGACCTCCTGCGAATTYACCATTTGTTGGGATGACTAGATTCTAGCGTTGYAGRTCGAATTATTTGTCTTGTGGGCGGCGGGGTCCAAGAGTTCGCGGACCGATCTATGACCCGTCGGGAACCCGATAAATCTTTCCAAAAGGTGTACACCCCGATACACGTGCCACATAGCCCCAATTTTAAAATGAGTATCTCTKTACTCAACCAGCTTCTTCCCTCGGTATGTAACTTTCTCACTTAAACAACGTAACATCCACAAATTGAGGCTAGTTGGTGTTACCTGAGATGCTCTACCTCCACATATCCATCTGATGTACTAACTATCACAGAGCTTCTTATTCGTGATCCCGCTATATATTGGGGTCGAGCTTATACTTTCATTTGCAATTTTGAATAAAGCTGGAGGTGTTTATGGTGTGCTCTCGATCTTGACTGGCCACCATATGAACTTTTGGCAATGGCTCTACAATTTGCTCGCATTCTTGGTGCTTCCGTTCCACGTTTCTGCGTTATTCAACTTGCTGAATAGATCGACCAATTTGCGTAAGGCGTGCCTAGGGTGCTCGATCTATATCGTCGACACGATAGTTGGCTTYTTTTACACAYTWTACTTTGTCTACTTTTGGTTTAGCAGAGAAGACAGTAATCCTGTTGGAAATGCAGTGGAGAGTGCTCTGAGCCTTGCCAAGAGGGCCATCGATACGTCCCAATCTGCTTCGGCATCACGGGAGTTGTTCTTGACAGTGAGTGGCACTCTTCTCACTACCGCCTTGCGTGTCTACTTTTGCCTCGTTTTCCTCTCCTTCACGAAGCAGCTCTTACTCCAGTCTGCACGTAATCAACGGTTCCACGGTCACGATTCGGTCAGCGAGGTAGCCGTGCATAATTCTTTCGTTGGCAAGGTGAAGAAGTTTGTTTATGCGCTCGAAATGAGAGCTAAGCATTTTCTCACTGAAGTGTTCGCTAATGACATTTCCCCATAGACAAAGATGTACTTTCACATCTCACACCCGATGGTTTTATGCGGCTGTATTCCCAATGCGTCCATCGGTGACACAAAGTGTGTAGCCGATTACTACCATGCGGCCTACTTGGATGGAAGTTTTCCGGTGTCAATGTCATGCGTCAATCTCATGTTACAACCTATATCATGA
Source organism: Metschnikowia sp. AWRI3582 (assembly GCA_002894445.1). Lineage (NCBI taxonomy): Eukaryota > Fungi > Ascomycota > Pichiomycetes > Serinales > Metschnikowiaceae > Metschnikowia > Metschnikowia sp. AWRI3582. The sequence goes on along the minus strand of LPNK01000129.1, from coordinate 109,437 downwards.
GGAGAGCGCTCAAAACTTAGCAAAACACACTAATTAGATACTTCTCGAAACCCCCGTGATTTCTGCTTTGAATAAATTTACTTGCATAATCTTTATACTAAATTTAAAAGTTTTCAATCAACGTGCCTCATGTGAGATTCATTGTTTTGAGCACAGCTGCTTGACTCTTTTTTTAGATCAGGCGCGAGAGGTTGTGATGGAAGATGATGGTTTCACATTCTAGCTCGAACTTCCGTCTACGAATACACCACTCCCGTCATAAATGAAACGAAGGATGAAAAACTAATACAAAATTGTTTGGTTTGCAACATGCAACAATAAGCTCGAGAAATAATGCAGGTTCGATTTTTAAGCAAGCTTTTCAACTTTTCTGTTTATGACATTTTACCCCACAGAATTTAGGAAGGCTGGTGCGTGTCCTTATGAACCACATCACACTTCATATTCTGTATTTGCAGATCAGTGCATATATCCCAAGAAAGTCAAAAACTGTGGTATTCGATTGACAAGAGACTAAACAGCATCTAACGTCGTTCCAGAATTCAGCTCAACCCGGCAAAAGATCCCGACACTTCCGAAAAGTAATAATACTACTTAATATATCGTACGATTGCCGCGCGGTTCCACCTAGTCAACTCCACAGAAAATCATGGGTCAGCTTAGCAGTTCCGAGACCAAAGATGACTCCTTGAAACAAACCTATTCTGAATCAGAGCTCAGAGCCTTGTTTCAGGCACGTGCTGCCAGCTTGTTATCCAAAGGCGAAATTGCTGCTGTCGCTTCAAGAGTCAACATGAAGAACATTGACGAGGCAGATGCTGTCTTAACATTGACCGACTTGGCTGCATTGCTCAATCTCACACAGGCTGACTATAACAGCACGCGAGTAACAAGAGATGATCCAACGGAGGACCTTGAGGGAGAAGATGATGTGACAAATCCTGAAGGACATGGCGTGCGTAGTGAGGAAACTCATCTTGACGCCGTCGTCGCCGTGTTATACAGGTCTTTCACTATTCTTGGCAGATTGCCGTTTCTTTCAAATCCTATCTCGAAAAGGGAACAGCTCACGATGAGACAGTTTGTCTTGGCTCTAGCAGTTCACCTGGGCGGAGTAGCCAAGGTCTGGCCTGACTTTGACTATCTCAAGATCCTATTTATATCACTTGCGCTCATCCCTTCCAACAATTCTCAACAGGAAACAGATGAGAAGGCCGCTGAGTACAGCAAAGATTCCAAGTCTCCTACTGCGAGTGCCCAAGACGATAAAGAATTCACCCTACAAGGCCCACAGCGCCCACGGCGCCCACAGCAAAAAAACACCACTGGACAAGAATATGAAGCAAAATATTCCGTTGAATTGAATCTGGTGTCTCATGAGACTACAGAGCCTATCAGGTTTGCAAGTCGCAGGATTAAATGGGAGTCTTTCATGCCTTTGTGCAATTATGATGGCATTGATGTGACGAAATTATCTGTCTCTTCAAATGACTTGCTCCAGTTATTTATCCTACTCTTGATGGCTCACTCAATTCCAAGCCAATCGCATACAATAATGCAACGGCAAATGTGGCATTTGATCTCCCAAACGTGGACGTCATTTGAAGCAGTTGCTTATTCTTTGCTACGCTACATTGATCTTGAAATTGCGCCAGCCAACCGCACGGGTGTCAGTGTGTCCTACGAGGCGTATAAGCATGGAATGGAAAATGCAATGAGTGGGATGGTGGAAGAGAGTTTTAGAAAATTCGTAAAAACCTCGCTTCTTCTGTCTTCAGTTGGTTCCCTTGGTCACAACGACCAACTTAAGAGTATCGTCAAGGATGTACCAAGCAAGGCCTTTAATTCCACACGTCTTGTCAATGAGGTCACGATATCACTTTTATCGCTATTTGCCGAAGGCTTGAATGCGGATGTCAAAATTACGCCACAGAATATGGTCGAACTTTACAATGGAGCCCAAAGTGGGTTCTCAATTCGTTCTTTGGAGCTGAAAATTTTCAAGTGGCAGGCCCCGACGATACTCTTGGTGTCTGGTAAACGCTTGAGAAATAAAACAATACTGAAGAATCGGCGATACCAGCAGTTTGATTTGGAATATCCACGGCACTTCCGCTCATCGGAAGATCCGAAGAAGAGTTGGCAGAGTGACAATGATAAAATCACATACGCCGTTTTCGTGAGGCAGCCATGGCGAAATTCGAACAAAACCAATTTTGGAGACGAGGAGTCCACGATAATGTGTCTCCTGCCTAGGTTCGACATTTTCAAGTCAAAGCGCGGGCAGGTTTTAGCAGGGAGACTGATTTACTTTAACAATCAGGGGATGGGCATTGGCTTTGGCAATGAACAGCCAGTTAACAAAAACAACACACGGAGGCACCTACCGGGAAGTGTGTCATTGACAATTGAGGCCAATTTAGAGTTTGGTATCTTCAGACACATAGTGAATGCTGGCGCGAACACCCCTCGTTTTTTTGAGACCTCTTCCCAGGACACGGTCCGGGACCAGGACTATGAGGATCGTTTTATGATCACTGATTTAGAAGTTTGGGGAGTCGGATCAACCAAAGAGTTGGATGAGCAAAGAAAGCAATGGGAGTGGGAAGAGAAGCAGGCGCAAGCACGACAGGGAGTCAATCTCAGAAATGTGGGTGAAGAGCGGGCTTTTCTTGAGATGGCAGGACTAGTAGGTAATCAAGGTTCAGGTGGATCGGTCTGACTCACCTTCAGTCGCTCTTTATAATGCAGTGCTTGAGGGATACTGGCATAGGATAGTTCAGGAAGAAGCAGAGATTCACATTCAATGTCCAAGTCGCACTGCATCAAGAATCGAACATTGACGTCGGATCTTCTGCAATTAGCAAATGTAACCTCTAAGTTAATAAGCGATGTAAATAATACTTCCTAAAATAAGTTCATCCGCAAAGATTATCTCTATCGAGCGTCTAGCCAAAAACTTGGGTACGGAGAGTCTCTCATGCAAGATTAAGCATTGAGCAGCACCGTCTGTGATCATCATAGGGCAAATACTCCGTTAAAATCAAAGCAGGCTGCGGGTCTAAGTGCTCGTGAACGGTGATTCCACCATCGCTGTTTGCCTCGCGTTGTTCATGAGCTCTTTTTCCAGCACTCTTCAAGTTCCGGGGCTGAAATTTCAGCAAAGCTTTTCTTTCGCTCATAACAGCTTGCCTGTTGTTGGAATAGATCTTCAATTTCATAATAAACCCAATTTCAATGAGTGCTTCTAGGGTTCCTTGGCCCTGAATGATGAGGAGCCGGAGAGCTTCTGCATGTAAACCTGGACCGCTTTTTCCAAATCTGGTCCTCCAAAATATAGGTGTTCCAAAGTAAGTCATGACATAACCTAGAAAAGAGTCTTCCTTACGCTGTCCCAAACTTGACGTAGCGTAACCCTGTAAGCAAGTATCTGAGACACGTGGCATATATATGAGCCCTTCGAGTTTTGTACCCTTCAAGTATCTCACAACGTTTCTAGCGGCTACCATATGTTTTTGCTTTGGATACGCGAGATACCGTATGAGCTCACGTACTATATGATCGATGTCCATCCTCACCGTCATTGAAGCGTATATCAACTTGCCTATAAGGGAACGGTATGCACTCAAGCCACAGGGCTCTTCATTGTCGCTGGCATTGACGTTCAAATTCAAGTCTCCTGCTGGAATTCTATGAGGCTTGCACCCTTCCATACTATAGTCCTTGAGAAGAGATTCGATGTAGTCGTTCAAGTGAAGTTTGATAAATCCGGTTCTCTGGTCTATATTTATGCCAGCAACTTTCTTTGCCAATGCTAGATCTCGCATCTTGTATTGCGACACGAGTTTTGACTTAACAGCATCGAGTTTATCCTCATTACGTGAAGCAATGAGGAGATCGTCGGCAATCACAGCTATAATTATCAAATTTTGGTTGGCGCCTCTGTAAAACAAATTGTTGCAGGAAACTTTAGAAAACCCGTGGGTCCTGAGTGCTTTCGCAATCATTTTATCACGCATATCCGGAGCTCTCAAAAAGCCATGAATGCTTTTATGTAGCTGAAGTGTGCCCTGAACCATTAAGCCCGGCGGCGTTTCAAAATATGCCACGAGGGGGAATTTAGCGTAGAAATAGGCCGAATTTATCTTCATGTGATGAACTTGCAAGTTGTTTTGAGCAGACATGGCCATGAATAATCTGAGCGAGTTCAATTCGGGCTTGACCCGGCTGGTCAGTTCATATTCAGCACCATCAAACTCGATTCTAGATTTAGCAGTCAACTTGGCCCTATACACGCCATCGTCCTCAATACTAAACTCCCAGTCTAGTTTTCCCGTCACTTGCAGGGAACAGAGACTCAGAGCCAGGGAGAAAGTGTCGTTCTCTGATTGCGCAGTTAGCTCGGCATTCATGGCGTCCCTCCAGAGATGCCAATTTGGTGATGATTTTGCTTCCCCTAAGTTTGCGGGCACAGACGCGTATAAGTCCGACAGCTTGGCAATTTTCTCGGTAATTGCAGCAAGTAAATCGTTGTGGTGTTCATAGTAATCGTGAGTCTGGGTAATCGTACTCCCGCCATAAGCCATGGGGATGATTTTCCCGGGATTAGAAGGCCACTCACCCTGTGTCGATTTGTGGCCGTGGGGATTGAGCCGTGTCCATACTACGCATGATCCGTCTATATCAAAGCTTTTGGCGTGACAGACTTCGAGCTCCATTGAAATGTCAAAGGTGGATGAATTTTGTTGTATAACAGAAAATGGGTCTTGTGCAGATTGTGCGATCAGTATGAGAGATGCAGGCAGGTATCTGCGAAAGACTGCTAAAAATTGCACCTTTTTCCCGTTAGAGCCACCAAAAAAGTGCCATTTTGTGTAAGAAATAAACGGTCATATGCTCAATTGAAAAACTAGTGAAAACTCAAGTGCGTCATAATCAAACAAACTCGCATCTCGTAACATAGAAGGTGACTTCTGGTTGACCTTTCGTAACTGTCAGTCGTTGTCTTGGTGACACCTTCCAAGAATACTTTTCCTTGACCGCGAATGGCTCGATAAATCTCACTGTTCAGAAAACATTTCTTTTACAATGATTTGTGTACAACGACTTGTCAAATCCCAAAACTTACTTGGTAATCTTAATATTATGTGAAGTATCCTTGCAATCTCGCCCGGCCGCACTAATCTTTATTTCCAAGAAGTGCGTCAAGTTTTCCCCACGGCAAGATCTTGAATTTTTCACTTAGTCGCTCTCGATTGAAAATGGATATGCCGTCACTATCGTAAATTTTATTACGTTTTTTTTCAGTGTGTCATACCATTGTCTGTCGCTTCGGGTGGGAGGTCATGCACTGTAGTCCAATGTGCAGTATACGACTCAACCTCCAGCTTGTCGCGGTACTGCATATCGTCACAGATCTCATCTAACCCGATGCGATTCAAAACTGCAAAAACATAAATTTTCACCAAGAAAGGCTTTCAATTAACATCAAAAACGAAAAAGAAAATGCGCAAGCCCGGAATCGAACCAGGGGCCCAACGATGGCAACGTTGGATTTTACCACTAAACCACTTGCGCTTCTAGATGTTCGAAAACACCATCTGGTTTGTTCAGAGGCACATGTGCAATCTTTAGCATCTTGAGCCAGATTCTAGTCCGGAATACCGATCAAACACGTAGTGTATTTTATCGCAAGAATGAGAAATAAGCAAAACCATAGTCTTCTCTGACTATACATAAAGCACATGGCCCTTTGAACATACCAATGCTACTACTAGCCCTCAGAGTGACGGCTCTGATGAACCCGGCAACGCTGATGAAAGCGCCCAAGAAAGTGCAGCTATATGTTTCGATAACTCATCAAAAAAAAGCCCTATAATATGATTTTGAACACTTTCTCGGCAGTCATTTTGGTGAAAACTGTATCGAGCCAAGACTCCGAGATCGAGTGACGCAGGAGTGTATATAAGCAAACACAACATCCGATACTACAGCGGCATGACGAGCGGCAAGGCCGTAAAAAAAGGGAAAGGAAAGAAAAAAAATTCTTGAGTCTACCACAATATCATTGACACGAGTCACCTGCCAATGTTTCAACATATCAAACAACTTTTATCAGCGTCATGCTTTGAGACATTGCCGCACGCGACCTTCTGCGACCATTCATTTGAGCTTCATTCAGAACCATCTATTGTTTAGCACAAATCTAGCGTCATAACCGGGCCGGTTTTTGTCAAGAAGGTGTTGCCGTGTAATCCTCATTACCTGCCAAAGCAAATGAATAACTATTCTGAAATTGGTCTTCAACCGCGCTCATGCACTTGTCCTGCATGCCACACAGGGCTACAGAATCACCACCTGCGGGAAGAGCATCTCATCGAGATGAGTCGCTGACCAAGTATACGTCTAACCAAACATAAAATGGCAAAAAACACCAAAAGCTCGTCGGGCGGTGCTAAGGATGATAGATTCTCAGCCTCGGCCTATGATCCTCGTTTTATTGTGCCGAGCACGAAAAAAAATAAAGTGAAAGTTGACGATAGATTTTCGAAGGAAGAATTGAGAAAGCTCAATGTCACTGCCACCGGAAAAAAGGCCAAAGTTGACAGGTACGGCAGAAAAATAAAAGGGGGAGAAGATGCAGAGTTCGAAAAGTATTTCGAAGAGGAATCAAAAGAGGATGGCTCGGAACCGCATGAGAGCGAATCCGAGGGTGGATCCGAGTCCGATTCTGACGCGGACTCAGAGAGTTCCGAGGACGAGGAGAAACAGGAAATGCCCATGAAAACGAAGAAAAATGTCAAGTTTGAAGATGCGAAAGAAGAAATTGACCTGGATTCCGAAGAAGAACTGGAGGAAGACACCGGATTTGTGGATAGAGCAAGAGGTGAAGGCTTACAATCTGATTCCGACTCTGGCTCAGACATCTCGAGCTCAGAGGAAGAATCTGATTCGGAAGCTGAGGCCGAGGACATAAAACCCGAGGAGGGCGAGCCCAGTGCGACATTTGCTGTGGTGAACTTGGACTGGGACAATGTCCGTGCTGTGGACTTGATGTCTACGTTTGCATCTTTCGTGCCTAAGGGCGGGAACATCAAGTCGGTTACGATATACCCGTCAGAATATGGAAAGGAGCAGATGCAAAAGGAGGAGACAGAAGGGCCACCAAAGGACCTTTTCAAGTCTAAGAAAAAGAAAAAGGACGATGACTCGGACTCAGATGAAGAGCTTGACTTAACGAATAAGGAAGACTTGGAGAAAGCCGCAAGAAAGTTGTATGAAGAGGATGACGGTGAACAGGATTACGACTCCAAAGCATTACGTCGGTACCAGCTACAGAGATTGAGATATTACTACGCGGTTGTCAAATGTGACTCCGTGGGCACCTCTGAAGCAATCTATAAAAACTGTGACGGATCCGAGTACGAGTCAACTGCCAACATCTTCGACTTGCGTTACGTGCCAGATGGCATGGACTTTGCCGATGATGAGGCGAAGGAAACATGCACAAAAATACCTTCCACATACAGACCAGATTCGAGTTTTGTCACGGATGCGTTGCAACATTCGAAAGTGAAACTCACGTGGGACGAGACACCAAAGGAGAGAACATCTCTTTCATCGAGGTCTTTCTCGCAAAAAGAAATCGATGACATGGATTTCAAGGCTTACTTGGCATCTGACTCTGACGGCAGCGAAGATAAGTCTACAGAGTTGAAGAACAAGTACAAGAACTTGCTTGGAGGAAGATTCGCCGAAAAGGCGGGCGAGGAAGATAGTGATGCCGAGGTGGACATGGAAATTACGTTTAATCCTGGCCTTGGTGAGGGTGAAGAGAAGTCCAAGAAGCAAGAAGAGCCTTCTGAAGAGACTACCATCCAAGCATACAAGAGAAAGGAGAAGGAGCGTCGCCAGAAGAGGGCCGAGAAGTTCAAGAGCAAGACGGAAGAGGATGAAGAAGAAAAAGCCAGTGTGGCCAAGAAGGACAAGAAGAAAACCAAGGGTAAGGGTAAGAAGGGAGAGCCAGTTGACGAAAAAAAGAGAGCCGAGTTGGAGTTACTTTTGTTGGACGAAAATGATCAAAATCAGGCTGAGCATTTCAGTATGAGAGACATCATCAAGGCAGAGAAGAACAAGAAGCACAAGAAGAAGGGAAAGAAGAACTTCGATGACAATCTTGTGCAGGACAATTTCAAGGCAGACTTGGATGACGACAGATTCAAGGAGGTGTTTGAAAACCACGAGTTTGCGATTGACCCCACCAGCAGCGAGTTTAAGAAAACCAACACAATGAAGCAAATCTTGAACGAGAGAGGAAAGAGGCTGCGGAAAGGCGAAGGCGAGAGTTCAAAGAAGAGAAAGGCAGAGACAAAGGATGACGGAACTGCATTGAATGCTTTGGTGAAGAAAATCAAGCAAAAAAAGTAAAAGAGGCATAAGTATATAATAAAAGAGGAATTTCGCCATTGACCGCCGCCTTCAATGAAGGCCATGTAGGCTAAAATGAAGAAATATGTACGTTCAAAGTTGGGCAAATCACGTAAGATGATTTGCTACTTTAGCTGTGCTCACTCAAATCTACAATGATACCCCGTCTAAGTTTCACAATGCATCAAGCAAAAACAAACTACAGTCGTACCTCGCTATAAGACGCCTCGAAAGTCGCGAATCCCTCGGACCATCGACTTGAATTCTGATTTTTGGTGCTAAGAAGCGGTTGCATTACATACAAAAGCCCAAAATTACCGAGGGTTCCCTCGGCCCTCGATCGCCTCAAAAAAAATTTCGTTAAAGAGGGCACTAATTTTGACCATTTCAAAGGGATTCAAGGTAAGAAAATATAAATATTTGACTCGATTACAAGTGACAAAGGCCTGGAACGTCGCAGAAGTGCATTAAACGCGCTGAACTCGCTTAATTTCGCGGTTTGTGACTTTTGGCGTGCCTTCGAAGGTACGCGTCCCCCATGAGATATAAAAGGTTGCAAGAATTGCATAGTCCTCAGATCGTTATCAATGATTTGCTGAGCTGAAATGCCTGAGATCGAGCGCTTAAGCCTTCCGAAGAGAGGGCCCATGAAAAGAGTTAGATGTTGAAATGGTCGAAAGAAATTCAGAGCTGGAGGATCAGGAGACCAGTAGGGATCCTGCAATAGAGGAGCTAGGTGCTGAATTTGACCGATTGACTATCCAGCTAGGACAAAAAAACATAGTCGCAAACGCCACGGGGTGGGATTAATACATTAGTTTTATCGGAGAAGATATGCCTCCAAATACAGAAGAGGTAGATAATGAAGACGGCAGCGAAGAACACACCGTAAGCTCAAACATTTCTCAGTTTGAAACAAGCGGACTGGCACAGCTTTCGGTTACTATCGGCGCCGATTCACTTGACAGCGACGATGACTTTGTGTATCAGCTGACTTACGACCCTCAAAAGGTCATTTACATGGCTGATTACATGATGGCATTTTTGAGAGAAACGGAATCATCGGAACACGAGAAGAATAAAATTATACTTGCCATAGGAAATGTGCGAAAAAGGGCTTTGGAAATGCAGCCCCCTAAAAAACAGGTGAGTATTGATACTTTCTTTTTAGCCGGATGATACACACCTAGAATTTAGTGAAATACAAGTGCCCAAAAGATGAGTGAATGTGCCGTAAGGTAGTACCCTCACTTTTTTACTCGGCTGTCCTGCACATAGTGGAATTCTTCCCTCGTACCTCGGATAGGGCCCCAAAAAGTGTGTGCTAAGATGATCTGTCTTATAGCGAGGTACGACTGTATAGTTTTGTAGGGAGCTAGGTAAGCAATTTTGGCTCCCAGTCCTCAATCAGATGCATCGAGCAAAAAAAAAATAAGAATAAAAAAAATAAAAAAAACGAACGTTTTTCTCAATATCAAGGCGGTGTCGAGCATTCTAAAGCCTCCTATGTATATATTGAACAACCTGCACACTTTTGATTATTGACATTGTGGGCGGGGATCCCGCGATTCATAAGCCTTGGTGCAATCTCCGTTCTCTAGCCGTTTTAAAATAGGTCAATTCGTCCATACTATACTTTTTTTGTATAATGTAGCCTCATGTGATATATGGTAGTATAAAAGAAGAAGCTTCACGAGATGTGAGGCGCAAATTTAAGTTCGATCAACCACGTAAATCATATCCCGTTGTTGATGTTTTCGGCAAATATCATCTTCCGTGTTCGATTATTTGTCTCTATCAAACAATACAAATGCCTTAGTTCCAAAGTCTGCTCCGTGTATCTCCTTCAAGAATTTGTGCATAAAACCATCACGAGCTTATGGTTTCGGCAATACTCCCGGTACTCCTGTTATTCTATTGCAACACCAACATACGAATATTGATGTTCTCGTTTAAGATTTTACAACAATCCTAAGCGACTACATGCCAATTCCAACTGCAGCTTCCACGCCCCATCTTTTCCACATGCACACGCAGTGGTGAATGAGTAATGAATGACCCTCTCACTACAACGATGCAGCTACAGACATCAGACAAGGAACGTATGAATCATTTATTCGGATCAGATCTTAACCTCCAGCTCGCTCTCCCACCTGGCGCGGTTGAATCTCCAGTGTAGAGCCGAGTCACCGTCGTGTTTGCATCCTTTCACCGAGCCCAGGGGCACGTTGCCAATGCTCAAGCTGGCGACATTTGCTAAGCTCACCAACGGGTCGCTTCCAGCGGTGCCGTTTTCGCCCTGGAAATCCACCAGGTCAAACCACCGCACTTTCCAAGGCGCACCAGACTCCTTCTCCTGTTTCCGTAACTCTCTTTGCTCGTTTTCAATGAGCGATTTTTCCTTCGAGATCAAATCGTAATTGCCCGCCTTCGTGGCAGCGGCAACCTTTTGCCACGCCTTTCTCGACTCTAGCTTATGCTGTTCCTCAATAGGCTTGACCACGAGGTGCTCGGGCGTCTTTTCGGCCGCGTTATAGAACAACTCGCTGCTGCTGCTGCTGGGCGTGTGGGAACCTTTCCCAATATAGGATTTACCCGACCATTGTCCGCTAATGGTGGCCAACGCCTTTTCCTTGTGTGCGCTGGCCAACTTGTCTGTATAAATTCTCGCCTTGAACGAGTTTTTCTTGCCGCTGAAGTACCCACGCCCAGCGTAGTCGATCACGGTGAGGTAGCCCGAGGAGCTCTGGATGTACGAGGTTCCCTCCAACTCCACAAACGGCGACGCGACAATGAGGCCCTCGATATGCAAGGGAGGAAGCGTGATCAAGTAAGTTTCGTTCAAATCCTTGAACTCCAAAATCGCGTGGCCGTATTGCTTAACATTGATCAGGGTGGCGCTGATTGTGGCCTTAACGCCGTTGTATCCTTGCAACGTGGTGTTATTCTTCTCATTTAGGATCGCGTACGCAGTCACGGGCGGGTGGTGCGATACTTGTTCGCTCAAAAGCACTGTTTCGCCGAGTTTTTCGTCGTTGGACGAATCAGGCCATTTCCCCACGAAAAGCTCGCCCAAAAACGGGTTCAACGGTTTCTTTTCCGAGCCCATGCTCTCGTTTCTCGAGCAATATTGCGATCTCAACGTCGAAATAAACCATTTGGTCACGGCAATGATGCGCTTAACCGCCATGGCATCCTGTTCTTGCTTATTATCACCCGAAGTGATGAAATTGGGCTCCAACAAAAGGTCGGGGTGCTCGCCCCAGTACTGTGAATACTCCACCAAGGACGTTGGCGACAAAATGAACGGAGGTGCCGTCAACGATGACAAGTCGCCATTATAAGACGCAATGGACTTGAGGAACGACGTCCATGAAGCAGACAGGGCCATTCTGTAAGGGATCTAGGAGGGGGAAAAATGCGGTCTTTATAGGGATTTTTTTTGCAAAACAGCCAGCAAATCTGAAAACCTGAAAAAAATTAGCTTTTCCGATGAATGTCGCTTTCTGGTGTGGTTTCGAGGCTGGGAAGGAACACTAACTTGTGAGTGTTTGACCCTCGTATAGCATGCAGCCGAAGTTCCGGGTCGGTGGGAGTCCCACGCAGGCAGGCCGGATACCTGGGCCGCGGTGGCACGAATTGGCTAGCGCGCGCACTGAGGTGACGTGGTGTACGGATGTTTCCTTAAAAGTACGCTATTTATGCATTTTTTGTGTGGCCCCGGAATTCGAGCAGGGCTGTGCCGCAGCAAGCCAAAGATTAGCTTATCTGTATGGGGAAGTTAAATGACACGGTGATACTTATTAGCCCACTTTTTTCCATCTTTAAAGTGCTTTAGGAGAATATAAGGTTTTTTTTTTTTGAGCTGGATAGTGCTATTCATGTTTTTGTTTTGTTTTCGCTTCTGACAGTGTGTGTTTATCGTTTACCGGTGATGAGAATATAAGCCAGCTTGCGACCATATTGGGTGGGGCTTGCCTTATCAAACAGCGCCATGAGTGGCCCCATCGCGATCCCATCGCAATCCCCACATTCCTTCAAAATACTAACATTTTCTTTAACAAATCTAAGCAATCGATTCATTTTCACGAATCTTTCTCCATTCACATCATTATTGTTTTTATCTTTCAATCTTTCAACCATATCATTCAATCGTACTCACTCTGACAGCCGCCTATGCCCATATTAAAGCTTGATGTAGATTCTGTAGTGGTCTAAGACCAACGCGAGAGAGACCCACAAAAGCGAGTACAAAATTAAAATCGTGTATGCCACGCCATCGCTAGCCGCCAACGTGTTTGTATACATGTTAATGCACCCAGTGGCGAGATTTGCAGCCAAAAATATCGCGAGCCCGTTTCGGTTGATAGCATTGAATATGCGCGAGTTGACGGGACCCACAACTTTCTCGGCCACGTTGTAGCACAAAAGCATCACTGAATTATAGCTCACGACCCAGAGCACGTATGAGAGATTGGCCAATCTTCGCGAAATCGTGCCTGTGAACGCAATCTCGTCGGAGACATTGAATAGGCCAAACAGAAGAAGACTGGCGATAATAAGGCCCGTAGTAGACGACACTGTGAGCCACGAACAAGGTTTCTTCAAAAGACCAACGCCTAGAAGATTGTTGGGTATTTTCTTTGTGGTGAGCACAAATGAGCCAAACGATTGCCCGAATATGAAGATGCTCAGGTACCCAACAAATGACGTTAGCCCCTCTTTATTTAGCGTGAGCAAATTGTAGTTTCTGTTCGTTTCGTCAAGCACAAAGCGAGCGAGCCCAAACTGTAACACACACTCATATATCACGCCTATGGCCAAGGCAACCAAGAATCTGGGCACATATGCGAATACCGGGTCTAGAATCCCCAAGAAGATAGGTAGGAGCCCCAACGTGATAAAGAAATTCCAGTGCACACCGTATTCAGTCACGTGCTCTTGATATTCTAGAGATTTCACACTCACAAGGCGAATCATGCCCAAACTGAGCACAGGCAATGCCTTTAAGGTGTTTTTATACACCAATTTGAAGTATGAGTCGCGTTTTTTGTCCCTCGAAAGCTGACTTTTGATGATAGACCGCGAGTTGGCTAGCCCCATAGAAAATACAAACAGGCCCACGCCCAAGTCCATCATTGAGGTACCCCAAGTCTCGACCTTGGCAAATCTGCGGGGAAATACATGGAAATCAACAGCCAAGATCGCTAGATTCGTGATTATAAGCATCTGCGCACGGTATGCAGTAATATAGGGGATCAAGCCGAGCGAGTCGTGACTCTGGCCGGGATTAGCCGCCGAGTGGCGAGTCTTTTGAGATTTCTGAGATTTCTGAGATTTCTGAGATTTCTGCACCTTAAGTATTTTCCCGAATACGCCATTAAATACAAGCGCACCCACGCAAATTGCTCCACATGTGTAGTACAACTTTTGCACCAGGCCACTGAGAATCGTGATTGCCTGTAATTGGATCACGACGTCAAAGCAGAAGCTGAGAATAAACAGAGTAGGGAATTCCGACAAGATTTGAACTTTTGGAACCAAATATCTGTCAACACACAGCCGTGCAACAAGGGCCGCGAGGGCCGTGCCTGTAACAGCATATATCTCCAGCACCAGGCCACCTGTGAGGTCAGAGACAAATTTTTCCTTTAGGTCCTTCAAGGAAGACATTTTGAGGAGCTCCAGAATGGAAAATTCGCGTCTGTGTGCGTCAATTAATCCACCTTCAAAGATACTCTTCAGAGTAGCTGGAGTCTAATTTGACGACGCGTGGCATTTCGCGGTAGACTTTCCTGCATATAAGTCGGCCCAACAAGCGACGTGGGCCGGCTGGCCAGTGGCTGCTGCTGGAGCTGGAGTGAAATTGGCACTAAATTCTTTGATTCTGATATCCTATGCAATATGGTTCGAACTGCGTTCTAGTCAAACAAGCATGCCATTTTGCTTGAAAAAAAAAAAAAAACACTTAAAATCATATGGCTGCAAAAGCTTTCTCATGTTCAGGAAATTGGGTGACTAATAGTAAGATGAAGCAGGCTCTTTCATCTTCTGCCTGTCAGTATGTTCTCATCCTTCAGCTCACGAAATGACCGAGACATGAGATCTGTAATTTGCCCAGAAACCATTTATTTTGAATTAGATCTGATTTTCAGAAAACGCTCGCGAAATCTAGAATAAACCTTCGAAATCTAACTCAGCAGTTAAAGCGAAAATACGTTTTGCTCGTACCGTAAATTGATTATAAGAATCAAGATCTTATGGGCTCGAAACCTGGGCCCAAATTTGTGGCCCCAAAAGTTCTTTGGCCCTGCATTGACCTGACCCGCACCAGCCAGCATTGGCCTGAAATGCATTTATTCGATGTAGACCCACCGATAAATTACGCACCAAAGAAATTCCAGGGCTAAACTTTGCATATCGGAATTCAGTAATATGAACCAACTGAATTTATGATCCTATTTTTTAATTTAAAAGCTTGTGTGTAAAAACTGACTGGTGTCTGATAATATCTCAATAGTCTAGTTCGACTCAAGTCATGGTGGGCCCATCGAAATCGCGCGGCCCGCGGCGCACAGGGCATATGCCAGAGGCCAGACACCACGAAATGGGCTTCACAAAGACATTTCTGGGCTCAGAAAAACCACCACTCGTTAGCATTAAACCCGCCAAAATTCGCATATTTACATAGAGATGGATGTCCCCTCCACGCCGCCGACGCCCGCGCTCTCGCTCAGCGACTTTGACGAGGAGAATCCACACCAAAGCGCAGGTCACGTGCGCAGCGGGCCAGATCCGCCATTTTCGAAAGAATTTCCAGCCACAAGCGACTTAAACGAACCGCAGCTAATTCTGCGGCATAACAAGACCCATCTTATGGCACTAAGGCCGCCGGTGTGCCCAGATTTGGCAGAATCACCGCTTCTCAGCGACAAACTGAATGTGGTTTTCTATTCTAGCGCCCTGGAGCTGGAATCACAGCTGCCGGCAAGGCTTAAGGCCGCCAGGCGCAAGCCACGGGCCGGTCTGGGGTCACTCTCGCCGCTGACAACATCTAGGCCGAAAAAAACGCCACGCCGGAAGTCTCGCACGGCCTCGGAGGCGTTCCTGGAGGGCAACCAGGGCGGAGGCTATACATCGACCCCAGCAACGGGCAAAATCTTCCGAAATCTTCTCATATTGGAGGAGAGCCTACGACAGCAGGTGGCTCAGCAGCGTACACTACGTCGTAAGTACATGACGTTTCTAGCGGCGTTGCTGCTGGTGATCGCGTCGATTTCGTACCACCTTTATTTTGGCCGCTCGAACGGATACGTGCAAGTGTTTTTGCAGCTTCTCTGGCTACTGCTCGTGGTCACGCTTTTGCTCTACCACCTCCTGGGCGAATATCAGAAAACGATTGTTTTGCCGCGCAAGTTCCTTCTGTCGACAAATAAGGGCCTACGCCAGCTCAATGTAAGGCTAGTGAAAACCAGGTCCTCATTCACCAATCGCGCGGCCGATTTGGCCCGAGAGTTGGGCCTTTTCTTGTGCACGATGGCACTCAATTTTTGCCACGCGGTGTCGCCGCTGATGATTCGAAACCCAAATTCAAGACTTGAAATCTGGCTTGTTTCGGGCCAGCTGCGGTGCCAGCCACGGTTTGGCCTAAACGACGTGAAACTAGTCTTGGTGCCGCGGAGCTTCAACACGGATATTCGAGAAGGCTGGGAATTGTACCGCGACGAATTCTGGATAAAGGAGGGAATCCGTAGGCGAGATTATCTACTAGACTTCACACGGCCCGCGATAGACGAGAAGCGGGCACGGGAGAAAAGAACCAAACGGAAACTGTCGGTGGCGCTGCGGCCGAGCTTGAGTGAGCACAATTTGGACACGCTAGACTCGTTGAGCCCAGAGCCCACGCCGCCGGAAATGTGAATGCGGGGTGGTGAGGAATTTATTAATTTTTTCAGAAGAGTAGCCAGAGGCGGTGATCTCGGAATGGTTTTGACTGACCTCTATGTGTTTTTTAATACGGGGGACTTACGAGCAGCATGGGTACTTTTCAATTGTAGAGTCCAGCCAGTGATCAGGCTAGTTCAAATGGGCTTCCAAGATTGTTTGTTGTCTTTGGGAAAAACATTCGCGGCACGGTCGCAAATGGTATGAGCTGGTCTGATTTCCAAGCATGTCTTGTTTAAGGTACTGAAGTCGAGGAATTTTTAAATGTACTGTGACCTTCAGAATTTCAAGACCGGGGTATCTCCATGAGTCCAGCGGTGGTGTTCTGCAATAGCACATGCGTGACTATTTCTAGAGAGATCATCAGGTAGGTCAATTTACCACCACCCAAAACCACTATTCTGAATAAGTCATTGTTGTCACAACCTAAATAACATTGATGTCAAGAACTAATGATGATGATTGACTTGTTTACCCTCTATCGACTATTTGCTGGAAATCAGGTTTCTAGGCAATTTCTCGCCAAAGCTTTCTGGCCTTCCATGAAAATACATGGATCGAATTCACTCTCATCAGATTCCACATAGAAGCTCTCTTCACTCCAAAGCCTGATTCATAATGATGAACTCGAGGCTGTTTCAATCTCTGTCCAAGTGATGCAAACATATACGACAGGCCTTGGTCTGCTATATGTTTCTCTACAATCATTCGTCTTTGCGCTTAGAAAGAGTCGCTGATATTCACCAAACCTCATGTCCATAAAGTTGTCAGATAAAACATGTCATTCGAAAGGCACAACAGATCTGAACTTACTTCCCACCTTCTACTTCCTCGAAATATGGTCTGCCACTCGGGTCCCAAAAACAACACATTCAAGCAAAGAGCTTCCGGCCAAGCGGTTAGCGCCATGAACGCCAGCGCTCAACTCGCCCACGGCGTACACATTAGGAATCGCCACGCCACTCTTTTGAACAATTTGTCTGTGCTCATTCGTCTCCACACCTCCCATGGTGAAATGCAAAACAGGAGTGATAAAGCCAAAGTAAAACGTGGGCTCGATCTCGTGGCCGAAATGTGTACGGCCGAGCGGGTCGCTGTGGGTTTTGACAATGTTGTTATAGCTTTGCAAAGAAGAGTTTATGGCCTGCTCGGTGAGGCCCAGGTTGGCATCGATTTCTCTCAATTTTACACAAACATCTTCCGCAGTACCTTTGAACATGAGCAGCTGAAACATGTAGAAATCAATATGCGCCGCTGCTTTCTTGTAATCCTCTTCGCTAACGATAACGGCGGCCACATGGTTGTCACAACTACCCATGATCCCTGCAGTCACATTGTCTCTCGTACTCAACTCGTCCACAAACCTTTTCCCCGTTTTGGAAGATAAGAGAATACCACCAATTCCGCGAATAAGCTCACCGCAGAGGAACTTCCACTTGCTGGACTTGGTAGTGGCGTCTTTCAACTGCACAAATCCGGTCGGGTGGACCTGAATCTGGTCCATCTGCACCAATTTTGCGTCCAAGCCAAAATTTGCAAGCCGATGACCATCGCCAGTGGTTTGCTGGCCGTTTGTCAGAGGAAGATCGATCAAATCTGGCCGGAATTGTCTGATGAGCGAGTCCTGGCTATCAGTATCAGCCAGGAATCCACCTGTTGCCAACACAACGTTCTCAGCAGCAATGGATTCCTGTGTATGAGCTCCATCCACGTCGACTTTATCAACCACAACACCTTGCACCTTCGAGTCGTCTTTCAAAAAGCTTTGGAGCAGCGTTTGAGTCATTATTTCCACATTGGGCGATTCCTTGATCCTTTTCGTGAGTGCGGACACAATTGCAAATCCGGGCGGGAGCTTCCCGCTGCCTCTGTGTGTCCTCGCAAATGAATGACCTCCCAACTGGCTTACCGCCGATAAATCGACCTTGATCTCGTCAGTGAGCCACGTGATAGCAGAAGCACTATCTTTGGCCAAATACTCAACCAATTGCTTATCACACAACCCCTTCCCAGAAACAGTGGTGTCTTCGATGAAAGCGTCAACAGTATCGTCATTATTTTGGTACTTTGTAGGCACTCCGTTGATTCCCAGGGACGCCTTGATCGAGTTTCCGCCCAAACTGGCTGTTTTCTCAACTAGTGCCACGGAAAAGCCTTTCTCCGAAAGTTTCAACGCGGTAGTAAGCCCGGCGAGCCCGGAGCCAACAACAATCGTGTGATAGTGTGCCGTCTGTGGCATTTTCGTGAAGATTTGCGAAACGGTAGAAGATTGCAAAAACAAGCGGAGCATAAGCGACCAGCACAAGATGAAGACGATCTTGCCCGGTGTGACCAGTAGTATACCCAACGTGAATCTTGAAGCTATAAAGTTTTCAGATATAGCTTTTGGGAGAAAAAGAAAAGGAAAAGAAAAAGAGAAAAGGAAAGGGGAAAAGAAAATAGTCAGAGAAGTGAAGCTCAAATATTTGGATCTAAAATTGGTGGGGTTAAATGTCAGGTGATTTCCGGTCGCCGCGCCCGTAAGCGAATACCGGGGATCTGGTGATGCATGAATTAGATAGATCAGCACTCGCGATTTTCAGGATATGGAAAATGTTGCGTGACTGCAAGATTCATGATGTGAGCGGCCAAATGGTCACTCATGCTGATTATTACTCGATTAGTTAGCTTTCGATGTAATTAAAATACAAGAAATTGTGAGATTGGCATGTTTCAAGAAACTATTTGAGCGGTGAAACTCTGAATATACATGCAGGACGTACCCTAAGTGTGTCACGTGATTTAAAGAAGTTGATCACGGGTTTTGGCAGAAATCATTTGCTTGATGTAGTGTGTGAGATTTCCTTGAGCATTCGGAAGGGACCTGGTAGTGTTTGATACCCACACTTTTCGTACGCCTGCGCTCAAAGTTTTTTCTCGCGTATACCTTAACTGCCCACTTTGAGCACAACGTGACGTGCAATCTGGTAACAACTAATCAAAGTGAAAAGATTTTGGTTGCTTTCAGGTAAGAAAATTCCTTTTTGAATAAACAGCTCTTTCATGAAGAGAGAAAAGTCGTGACCTTTGGCATTGATGTTTCATTGCCAGCGATCTAATATCCAGTCTTCGTCGCCTGCGCACATACACCCGTGCACCACCAAAACATATTCACACCGGGTTTAGTAATCGCTTTCCATCATTGTCTACCCACCAACTTTCACATATCACACAAATCTTGGCCATGCTCTCTCTCAATCCCATAATACACCCCGACACAAAGAACAAGCCTCTCAAATTTGAGTCGTTTCTTCGAAAGGAGTATAACTTTGGACTAGATCCCGACCGGCCCGTGTGCCAGTTCTTCAAGCCCAATCAGCCAGATTCATGTCCCAATGGGCCATTTTGTCCGAACAAACACGTGCCTGCCATGTTTAGCAATAAGGTCGTATGTAAACATTGGCTCCGGGGTCTTTGTAAGAAGAACGACCATTGTGAGTACCTTCATGAATACAACTTGAGAAAAATGCCTGAATGTCTCTTTTACTCGAAGAATGGATATTGCACGCAAACGCCCGAATGCTTGTACCTTCATGTGGATCCTCAGCTGAAGATTCCGGAATGCCTGCAGTACGAGAAAGGGTTTTGTCCCGAAGGTCCCTCTTGTCCCAACAGACACGTGCGTAAGATTCTCTGTCCCATGTACTTGACCGGATTCTGTCCAAAAGGGTTCGAATGCGACTACACGCATCCCAAATTCGACAACTTGCCGGCAAAACTCCGTGTTGAGTACAAAAGGCACATCTTGGGCGAGACCAGAGAGGTTGAAAAGATCTCGTATGATCAACCGCTCACGGAGGTCAGGCGAACTCAGGCCTAGAGCCCGGTATATAGTCAAAATTCAAAAGTCATTCGTTTTTTCATCAGCGTCAGTTATTGTATGCTTCCTCGGTTTCTGTAGCCCTTATAGTCTGAATCTGCGGATCTGTTTTCTTTCAAGTGGTGTCAAGACCCAATTTATGCCGCTCTCGTCTTCTTCTCCGCCACGATACGAGCTCATTTCGTACTCCTCATTATCCATGCCCACCAATAGCACCAATTGTGTCACACGAACAAATTTCTCGCGTAATTCGTAGTCATCTTCACAGACCTCGTTGATAATAAATGAGAGATCTTTGTCGAGTTTGAGTGCGCCCAATTCGTTGATCCTGAATTTCTTCAACACGGCCACCAAGCGTTTTTCGATCATGTTGGCTGTGTTTACAACTATGAGACGTAACAACTTCTCGAAAAGAGTCGTGTGAAGCGTCTGCCTGTACGGCCTAATAAGGAGATCCCAGTCCTGTTTGAACCTGGACATCGTGGCTGGGTCGTTCAATGACACCAGCGAGTGCACCATGTAGTTTTCCTCGCCTGCGTCCGGAAAGCAATCCGAGACCATTGTGGAAAGTTTATTTTTGATGGATTGGTTGAGGAGCATGAGAAGTGATTGCTTTATGACCTGCAGAGTGGTACTGACAAAGGTGTCATACATTTCTGTGTTGATAAGATGCAGCACAATCTCCTCGTCATGGCCAAACGGATAATTCAGTTTCAAGTATTGCGGATTGCGTACGGTGAAGTTCTGCACGATTTGCTCGAAAAACTCTTGCCCTGCTGCAACCGTGTTGAGATATACAATGAACGCCATGAGCTTGGGGCTGTTTCCTGTTGCAACCGGATTGGCTGCAGATACGATGGCGGATCCTGTGCCCACCACATTCCCAAACGCGCTGGAGGCTCCCTTGAAAAACCCGCCCATGGATTCTGGCGCCGGCGTGCCTGATCGCGTGATCAGCGGAGTCACGCTGGTGCTGGCAGCGGCGTTCTCTTCGATGAGAGAAAGTGTGTTGTTGTACCGAGGCTGATTATCCGTCAAGGCCTTTTGTAATATGCCGGAAACAAGGTCATTGCGGATAGTCTTGAACGTCTCTGTGGCAAAAACCCTCACGGCGGCAGGCTGAGCCGAGTCCAACACGTTTCGGAGCGTGCTGTTGAAGACCAATGTGATATCCTCAATGATAGATGAGATGGGAGCGTGCTCTGGCGGCACCGGCGGTTTCAGGGCGGCTAAGAAAGGCTCCAACGGGGGCAATTCTTCAATAGTTATAGCCTTTTCGAGCGAGCGCCGGACGTAGAACGTATACAAGGTCTCAAACGCAGGTAAGTACTTTGCGCGGATTTTCTTCTCGAAATTCGACACGGCAAGCAAGTCCGGGAGTTTGAGCCCCTCCTTTTTCGATGTTTCAGGGGCTTGGAAGTACTTCACGGTCACAAAGCGGCAGTATAGCGACCAGTGATGCAAAATGGCTGCAAATTCATTGATCAAGTCGCCGATCTCAACGATCGACGTGAGGTCTGTATCTAATACCTCACCGGGCTGCGACTCGGCGCCAGCAAGCCGTTTCTTCAAAGCATTGAATTTGTGGAGCGCGATTTCCGAAAGCGTCTTCTCCACTCGGCTCAAGTCGTAGAACGTGTCTGCAATGGTTCCTATTTGCGAGTCGATTTCGCGCTGGATCTTCGACACCACATACACAATTGCCTGCGGGTACAGGTGAGCGTAGTGTTTTGTAATCAACGGCGTGTGTTGCGACAACATTGTCAGAACGCTTTCGAACAAGCTGGCGGTGGCACTGGCATAAATCCCGGGTTTTTTCTCTTTCTGGGTGGCGCTCTTGATCAACGTACGGGACGTATCCGTGATGATCAGGCAAATGAACTTCGCGTAGCACTTGAGGCCGACTTCCGGTTGGTCTATGAGCGGAAAAAGCCGGAAAATCTCCGAGATTTCCGTGACGGAGCGACGTTTGGCCGCATCGGCGAATAGCGCCAGAAACGTCTCGGTGAGTTGCGTGACCCACGCGTCAATTGCCGTTTTCGGTAGTTCAGGGATATTTGAAGATGGCACCACGGCCAGCGCAAACTTCCCCGTGACCAAATCAGACATCAACTCGTGATTTATCGTGTGTATGCAATGAGCGGCCTCCAGCCAGCGCGCCTTTTCTATAGCGTACTGGATCTGGCCAATGTTGTTCTTGAGCGCCTGCGTGTCGGTCACAAACGCCAAAGTCTTGTTGACGTTTTCGATTTCCAGGTCCAACGCCCTGATTTTCGACGTAAGCAGGTGGCCCAAGTCGTTTGCAGCAGCGAACACTTTCGTCAACTCGTTCGAGTTCGTGATCGCGCCGGAGAGCTTAGCGCGCAGCAATTCTACCGCGGAAAGCTGCTGTGTGTGTTTGCGGGTGGCAGCCTCGACCAAGTGTCGCATTTGCACGTCTGTACTGGCCGTTTCTGCGTCGATATCGGCGACTAAGAGCGCCAAATCGGCTGCTGAGGAGGCACCGCGGAACTTCTCATGTAATTCACGCGAGCGATGCTGCAACCCCAAACGAGAAATCTCAGGAAATAGCAGGCTCACCAGCGGACGCACTTTGGGCTTTTCCATGGCAAAATTCGGATGCTAAACGAAGGTTTGGTGGGTGTTTAAAAAGGTGTATTCTGACATACGGTGACATGTGTTGAGCATGTGCGTGTTGTGTGTCCTGCAGAGAAGTGAATCGAATCGCCCAACGAATAAAGTAGAAGACCTCAAAATAAGTAATAAAAAAAAGGGGTCTTGTCAAGAGAAAATCATGGCTTCTGATTCAAAATCAGTTTCTTGTCTTTGTTTTTTCCATCCCTGTTTCTTCTTGGTTTGTTGTCGTATTGCCCTTTTTGAAGGAACTATCATGTGCGATCGCAGCCAGATCGACTCAACCGCTACTCTTCAGTTTTTGTCACTCACAGTAATCATGATAACTTCTCGAAGCAGCTGATTTTCTGAAGCTTCTTGCTGTGAAAGCATTAAAATAAGAAAATAAGTAAAAATAAACTGACATTTGTTACGATAAACATAAACGTAATTTGGTATTTCATGGTCGTAGATCACATTGGGTGGGTGACTTTGACCGGGCCCAATAAGTAAGGATGGACTAGAAATCTATTAGCACATTAATTTCGATCTTGAAATAAACCCTAAGCCACGAATTATTTCACAAATTATATCTTCTGATGTATACTTTATGGCTCAGCTGTGGTTGTTTTTGCAAGTCGGTCTGACCCTCCTTTCATCCAATCTCTGTCTCACTAGGGTGATAGTGTGAGCCCTGAGAAAGAGCTTTGCGAAATTGAGAGTTCGCCAGATCCAGCTCAGTTAGATTTCTGGTACTACGGGTCTGATTTTGTACCTCATTCTGGACTAAAAATTACTCTAATTTGAAAATAGCACCTCAAACATATAGACTTACTCTTCATTCATTTGAGTGACTTGAGTTCCCCCGTGTGTGGTCATGAGATCACGTGTGCATCTCTGGTCATGTAATGCATCTATAGAAAAATACAATACCTTGGCCAGACTCATTTTGTTTGATATCCAGGATAGTACGAAATATTGAGTGTGGTACCATTTAATTTTGGTTTGTTACCTGTGTCACGTAACATCAATGATGCAATGATATCAGATATCAACACAATGTAGCGAATTCCGAAAATGCCGAGCCAGACCCATCAACGGAAAGCTTTTGGTCAAACGGTACCCTACAAACAAATATTCGGCATTCCACTGCGCCACTTCTTAACCTGCTTTCTTTAATTTTGTATGACAAAGGTTTTGTACTCTCGTGGTCTACAAGTTTGAGGGTGACAACTTCCATCATGAACGATCTTGTTCGTTGTTCGCAAAAGGTAATACTCTCCAGGAAATTCTGAATTTGTCTTTTTTTTTTGACCACGAAAAAAGTTTTCGTATTTTGATTTTTGAAATCCTGAACAAATGCATGCATCCTTATATCACAATCGCCCAATTACTATTGTTCATTCGTGACCAGTTATTGTTATCCTCTCAAATAGTGCACTTCTGCAACGGTGCATTTATCAACAAGCATAGCCTTTAAAACGCAAAAAAAAAAAACTCAAGCCTTGCTTATTACACAAATGCCTTGCACGCTTCAAGATTTCCTTATAAATGTATCTGCTCGTCCTAATTGAGAAGCAAATAATCATTACATTCACCGGTTCAAGATGATGAATACTGTCAAATTTGCTCTTCTTGCACCTTTTCTTTATCTCGTCGTGGCCTCTCCGATTTATGTCACGAAACTGGATAAACCTTCACTCAGCTTAAACGGCGGAATGCCACAAAGCGAACAAATATTCCAGTCTGGGAACAAAACTTTGCGTTTCCATGCAATCAATGAAGACATACTCGCGGAGAGAGTATCGATGAGATTGGACAAAGTCTATAATGACTCGAAACTATTGAATGATCAACATGCGATCGAGCCAGCTAGATTGGAAATGCAGCTCAATCAGCTCAAAAAAAGCATATATGATATTGGTGATTTCGTTGCAATGGAAAATCTCAGTGACAAACAAATCGATAAGAAGCTCATGTTTATTGGAAACTTCGTAACCGCACTTGAGTATTACGCGCAAAAACGAACAAATTTTAGCGACAAACGGTATATTGGAGCTGAGCTTGCATTTCGGGTCATTGACATTCATTCGAAACTTCACAATTTCTATGACTCTCAAGGCAGGCCTGATACAACAATCAAAGATTTCAGGAAAAGGGTCTTTTCTCTTTACTGCGAACTTGCTCTCGTTGAGGCAAATTACAAACTTCTGGAAAATGAAATAGTTTTGAGTTTGCGCCAGGATTTCAAAAAAGAAGTAAAGGATACCAGGGATATGTTTGGAGAATTACAGCCGGATCTTGCCGCCGACACCGTGCCAGGCGGATATTGTCCTCAGGCCTTCACTGCCTAGGTATGTATGTGGTGATATCATGTATATTTGTTTGTAAACATGAATGACCTATGAAATCTCGTATCATTAATCAGTTGTATTTGGCTTATCAGATGAGGTAAGCAACTACGAGATCTGTTTTTGCTCATAATCATCGAAAACTGATTTAGCTACAATATGACTTGTATTTAAACATCACTTCTTTTCGGCAATTTTAGATATGATACCAAGATAAAATCCATATAGAGAGCTATTCTGGTATGCAACCATAGTATTCGAAAATCTAGCCAATTCTGTCTTGACCTAAAATCTGCATGAACAGACTTAGCTCTGTGATTGTTTCGAACAAACGTAACATTCCCTAATTTGTCAGCTAAGTTTTAATGCGTACTTCTGAGCTTTGCAATGCGTTTCTTTGCGCATAAAGATACTCGTCTATCACGAAAGTGCAGTGACTTCAACAAATTTCTTTGCTACAGTCACACCTGTTTATAAGGATCACATCTATTGAGCAGAAATGGAAATAGTATCCAGGTTATCTTCTTCAAGAGTAAAACTATGGTGTGAAAAGCATTTTTTTGCGATGGTTTTGAGAAATGTAGCCAGATTCTTTATTCGAAATTTTATAAACAGGTCTTACAGTACTACTTCAGTGCACGATAAACAAACAAATGGTCTGTGTCGTTCTGAACATGATCTGATGATGAAAACGCATTTTTCTGATTTCTTTTCGCTTTTTCTCATGAGTTTTTCTTTCTCTATTTTCGTAAACATAACTAGGTTAATACTAAGAAAGTCATCATTAAACCGGCTTGTTTTTCAAACATCGCCGAGCTAGAAAAGATATGTGCCCTTGCATGATACAATAGACTGGGCTGCAAGTCGCAACAAGATAGGGGCGGCGAGCGATAGCGATCTAGGCCATCTAAGCACATGCAATTTTTTGGAAAGACGTATGACCCTGTGCTCAAAAAGTGTTCAGTGAAATTCAGCTTTTAGTGACACGCATCCATATCCTAATTTAAGATGTTTGAACTCTTTTAAGCTTCCGTGCTTTTAAGACATAAAGTTAAACTCAAAATAATATGCAGGCCTGAGAGGAAGAGTGCATATTGTATTTCTTGTTCTCGAAAGTTCTCACCGAGAGATGCTAAGTGATAGAATTACAACGACATTATGATGCTACCCGCCGCCTGAATACAATGGCCTTTCCAAATTCAACCTGACTTATTCAAGACAAATCGGCATATTATGTTGTTAGCAAAAAATGAAACCAGAAACTCCAAATTTGCCTATGTGCAGTACACCATGCACGAATCCTCAATTCGAGCGGAAAAACGAGTATTTACGCTTTGGGAGTGCGTATAACACTGAAATCTGGTTAAACTTACCATTATGCATGTGTAGGAATCGAGATACGAAAGCGGCCATCGCCCATACGGAGAATCGATATCCCCGATCGTTTCAGAAACTCTTTTCTCGCATCAACTCAAACCTTTTTTACAGCCCATCTAATTTTTTTTTATTATCAAATTTTGTATCCAAGTTTCCCCTCCCAATGTCCATCACACTAAGCGATTTGACGCGAGAGCCGGAATTTCTCGAAAAGACTTTTCATTACTGTGAGAAAAACAAGCTTTTCCGGTGTGTCAGTATATCTGCCAAGATCAATTTACCCCTCTCAAATAATCTCGCTTATGGAGCGTTGAGGTCATTGGTGTTGAAATACCCATTGCTTTTCTCACGCATCGCTGGAGAAGAGCCCCATGTCAGGTACGAGCCGATTGAGGAAATTTTATTCGCCGACGTGTTTTCGGTCAACACGACTGTGGATAAGTGTTTCAAAGATAAGGATGCTGAAACAAGTGTTCTTACTGACATGACGTTCTACGAGAATTACAGACTCAAAAAAGCAATGTGGAAACTTGTCTACTATGAGAAAACGGGCTGGGTCACTTTCCATAGCGCACATTCCTTCACCGACGGCGGATCTGTGGTTGCCTATCTCAAGGATTTCGTGGAAAGCTTGAATCACGTGAGTGACGCAGAGGCCAAGAGTACTCTATTCAGTCTCGATCAGGATTTGTCTTTGCTCAAGCACCCGATTTCACCCGGTTTTCTTGAGCGTGTGAATTATCAGGCGGACTTTGCCACGAAATTATTTGCCCGTGGCTTGAAACTGGCCATATGGTACTGGCCGTCGATCGTACCGAACGTTGTTGAAAAAAAACGGTTTGAGCTGTTTTTCGTTGGGCGGGCGCCCGAACCGTTTTCGCCCGATCTGGTCTGGCAAAGCGATCACGAGATCGGCGCCAATTCGCCTCTAAACTTCACCAAAGCCGTTTTCATCAATTTTGATACCGATAGCCTTGGCAAAATGCTAGCTGCATGCAGGGCTCATGACGTGAAACTCCAGAGCTTTATCTTGCTTGTTTACGCCCACACTATCAACACGTTATACCCAGAATTGTACAGCGCGAAAAACTTGAAGACCGGTGTCGCGGCAAGCTTGAGGAACAGACTCGATTCTCTAGAGACTCACAGCTCGTATCTAGGCAACAAGGGCCGATTCGATGACGGCTTATACACTTATGCTGCAACGTTCCTTCTTGAGCCGGGCACGACTTTTTCTTGGGAAGCAGTGAAGAAATATCACGATTTCATCCATGAGAAAGTCAGCAGCGCCGACTGGATCAAGCAGTACTACATCGCAGACCAGTCCTTGACTGCAGAAAGCTACTTGGACCATAGATTGGATACCGAGGGCGACACGCTTTTCCTCTCGTCTACAAACCTAGGCCATATCGACGTTCTTCTGTATGAAGACGAAAAATACCAGATTGAGGACATCTTATTTGCACCGTGCGTCGGGGCCTTGTTGGGCATGCATCACGTGACCGTGCTGTCTACAGCAAAGGGCGGCTTGAATCTTGGCCTCACGATTGGTGACGAGAATGTCGACTCGCCCAAGTTCAAAAAGGCATTTACCGAAAATTTGCTTCTATTGGCGAATAGCTAATTTGTGCTTTTGAGGACTAATTACCAGAATCGTGTTCT
Source organism: Metschnikowia sp. AWRI3582 (assembly GCA_002894445.1). NCBI lineage: Eukaryota > Fungi > Ascomycota > Pichiomycetes > Serinales > Metschnikowiaceae > Metschnikowia > Metschnikowia sp. AWRI3582. The sequence goes on along the minus strand of LPNK01000129.1, from coordinate 81,204 downwards.
CTCAGCCTAGGCTAACGCACCCATTGGGTCGTAGAATGGGAGCGTGGTGTACTGCTTTTTCTTCCACAACTCATAAATCGACTTTTCCACATACTTCTTGCTTGTAACGATCTGGAAAACGTACTCGTCAAACCACGCGTCTGTCATGACGAAGTAGCCCTTGTCGCCGACCTGGTCGCCCCATGAATTCTCGATTTTCCACCTGACGGGTGCCCCCGAGACCGGGTCTATATGCACACCAGTGATCACCATGGCGTGGGTCATGGCGGACGATCCTGTTTGCAATCTCTCCAGTTTCGAGAGATTCAACGAAGTATTGAATGCAAGCGCGTAGTCGTAAGCATCCGTGTCCAAAACACCAGTATCTCTGTCGTTAAACTTGCCCACATCTGAGCCAAAGAAAATCGGCTCGTTATTCTTCAACATCGCGATCGCAGTTTTCTTAATTGCACTCAACTTTAAGTTCACGTACTCGATTGGTTTTCCTCCGGCGACATTGTTCAAGCGGTCCACGGTATACAACTTCTCAAACTCGTTTCTGGGGTCATTAATCAAGGAAAACCGCTTGGAAACATCGTACTTGGTATGTGTCTTGTAGAAGTCACGTGGGCTGGTTTCGTACTGCACATACTTCCCGTCCTTGTCCAAGAACTCCCACCTGAACAGGTCATCGGGCTTTGGTGGACTGCCCAAGGATAAAGCAATGATGTTGTAAACCTCCTTATTCATGGCGTTTTTTGCCGCCCGCACCTCGTTTTCAGACGTGTTTTGCGTGACCAATTTCCGCAAAATCAACGCGTATTCACGCAATTTGTCGGCCAATATATAGTTAAGCTTCGAAGTCGACGTGGCCTGCGCGTTATCAGGAAACACCTCATTTGGCACCAAGCCGTATTTCTCAATGACATTCACAATCATGTCCCACTGGCCACCGTCGTTCACCGAGCCGGAAAAAAGAAACTGCAAAAGCCTTGAGTCTAACGGCTCCGACGCGGTGTCGATCACGTTTTCCAAGAAAAAATTTGCCTTTTCCAATTTGTCGTAAAAGAAAAGGTAACTCTGAGATAATTGGAAATTGTCTGGCTTGAGATTGTAGTTTTTGATCACGTGCGCCCGCAAGACGTTGCATGTTGCGAAAATCCAGCACCGGCCCGACGATTTCTGGTTGTTGAAAAACGTWGGCAGCCCGATCGTGTCCACTTCAACATTGAAAAAGTAGCGGTTTTTCAACGATAATTTCGAGTCGCTGCCGGCAACGATATCGGTGATGGCGTTTTTTGCCAACGCGTTCTGCACCAACCGGTTTTTCGGGTCCTGTAACAATTTCGCCTCCCACGCGGCCAAATTCGTGGTGGTGATATTGTTAGAGGAATTTGCTGGGTCGATACTCAAACCATCCACCAATGTTTCCAAATGAGACGCGTCTGCCTTTTCACTAAAGATTTCTTCCCCGAAGGTTTGGTCATTCATTTGGCTTTGTATCACGTGTTCCTTGGACGTGGTTGCTCCCATGATAATTGAATACTATAGAATTTGCACCACACCACTATTTGCGGCAAGTGTGGATTAGATAAAGGAAGAAAGGGTGTTTCCAATTGATGGATGAGTCAAAATGATGGTCAGTGAAATCTGGGAATGGAAAAGAAAAAAGAATTCAAAAAAACCTTCGATGTTTAGTATTTAACCAAAGGGGGCTTCTGCCTTTATATATTCTCAGAAAGACACACCTTGCGTTATCAGTTGGGTCCTGTAGATTGCCCGCAGGGCCACCAGGGTGATAACGCATAAGGGAAAAAATGAGCACGGAATTGATAAGAAAAACACCATAGGCGCCCACACTACGTGGCAGCGGGTGTATTCGGGTAGAATTGTGATTTTTTTTTGAAAAAAGCGTGACCTGATCAAACAATCCTGGTGATGAAATAAAAAAAAAAAAGAAAACAAGTCCAATTCTAGCCAGACGTGGGGTAGCATGTAAGCGCATATCACCATATTTCTGAATTCAGATAGAGCCAGGCCCGCGCGCGGAGATGTGGCTCAACGAGACCGTGCGGCTCCTGTCCTCCAATCCACATCCCCTTTTGGAATACCAAATCTTTTTTTTTTTTTCTTTTTTTTTTCGTTTGAAACATCTAATTAAGTACTGGGAGCGAATGATATCGTGATCATTTGAACATGTTTGTTTCAATTCCTCTAATTTGTCGAGGTATTGGAATTCTGGGTGTTTTTTGGCCGGTTGATCGAGCATGCACTTATATTCAATATACACTTTTTGATCACATCTTACGCATGTAATCTTATGTATGCACTTGAGACAACTCCAATAAACTGCGTTAGAAATTATCTTGCAGATATATGTCGCCAGCAAGTAATCAAAGCACCAGCCTGTGAGCAACGTGTGCTTTCATTCGATGCTTAATATGTGATGATCGTGCTGAATCCACGGGGTTGCCCCACAATTATCTCTCCATGGAACCTAGTGAAGATTTTCAAACTTCTTTCTGTCAGTCTTGAACAGCGCAGATCTCTTTGTGATTCTAGGCTTTTTGACACGGCCTTGTGCACTCTTCAATCCCTTGATTCCGGCAATCGTCTGTCCCTTGCTGGCTCTTGAACCCTCTGCAACCATCTTTCCCGCGCTGCTCCTGTCAGCCTTCCCCAAAAGCTTCTTGGCACGGCCGACTTTGGTCTTCTGGTCATCTGTCATACTGACCTTTGGCTGAGGCTTATTCTTGATGTTATCGAAATGATTAGGCGACACGAGAGAAGGCTTGACATTATTCTTGGCGCGCGAGATCCTGAGTTTTCTTGGTTTCTTGCCCTCGCTAGTCATGGGCTTATCGTTTAGAAGCAAGGCTTTATTAACAGAAAGAGTGTCTTTGAACTGGACAAGGGCAAACCCCTTGCCCATGTTTGTCTTGGCATCTCTCACAACACGCACCGACTCCACGTCATCGTCCACCTTCGAGTTGAAATAACGCCAGAGGGTCTCGTCTTTCTCTTCGAAATCAAGGTTTCCAACAAAGATGGTTCTCTTGTTGTCCTTTGGACTAGGATGGGCCACGTGGTCCACTCTAATGTGGTTATGGTCGAAAACAGTCGCGTTAAGCTTGGCTGCCGCCTTGCGCGAGGCCTCTTTCTCTTTGAATACGACATACGCGTTGAGGGTGTCTCTGCTGTCGTGGAGCGATTTGCGTGCGAAGGCTACTTTCCTAGGAAGCGCCTCGTCAAAAGAAATCGAACGGAACCGGATCAGCTCGATGGACCCGATGTTCCGGAGAAGCTTCTTGAACTCCTTGTATGTGGTTTTCGACGAGATCACCTTGTTCGACACGTTGCCGACAAAGACGGTGCGCTCGGCCTTCTGTAGCTCCTGCTCCTTCAAGTCAACGGACTTTGCCTGTCTCAGTTTACGCTCATCTTTCGTTTTCACAGCCTCCTTATAAGACTCTTCGTTATCGCTGTCACTCTCATCCTTCTCCTCGGATTTCTCCTCAGCATTTTCCTCGATTTTCTCTTCGGGTTGTTCTTCGACCGTCACCTTAGCGAAATACGCGGTCTCCAAGTCCTCGTTTTCGTCCTCCTCTGTCTTTTTCTTCTTCAGAGCCTTTTTCTTCGAAGAGACAGAGGCTATTTCGCTAGTTTCTGTTTTCGCATCGGAGCTAGACTTTGCAGAATCCGAAGCTTTAACGGGCTTCACGGCCTCTTTAGGTATCACAATTTCTGTTCTAGGCCTCACATCCTGTCTGCCGACTGGGCCAGAAGACTTCTTTAACAAGTCATTGACCGTCTCGTCAACTTTAGCACCACTAAATAGGTTACTAAACGCAGACATTTCTTGGTTTTTTGTCTTCAAGAGCAGGCGTTCAATGTTCAAAGCTTCGCCTAGAATTTGGCCTCATCTCATCCCAAGTCTCGTTTTTCAGTGGTGTACGGGTGTGGCACCCGCGCCATTATAAAAGTCCCCAGATTCTACGCCATGCAATGTCCCATTCGCGGTGGTGCGCCCCCTGGCGGCTCCGTGGCAATTCGAGAACCGAAATACGGCCGGTCTTCGTTGAAATTTGATCGTCTTGTGTTGGGGATTTTATTTGCAGTTTGCAAATGTTTTTTTTTCTCGGTATTGCAGATGAAAATACATCATCACGCAATCTCTAGCCGCTGAGGACCTTGCATCCGGTGACTCCTTTCTCTCTCAATTAACCCCTCATTGAGCCATCCCGCCATACCCTTGTGAAAATGTGCAAATTATATTCTATTTTGGGGTTCGGTCAGAGTCAATTCTAGTGTGGCCATATTCAAATGATCTGGCCAATTTTTGATTATGATTGAAAAACAAAATCGCGCTTAAAAGGGCAACATTTAAAATGTTATCACATTAGAGGCTCTTCGTGCGCGGAGGCATCCCCATTTTCACGGCAGCACGTTCAACTTTGGGGACACTCACGGATTGATGCGTGTGTTTCTGAGTGCTTTCACATACAAGATAGAGTAATTTCAGTTTGATCATTCATCGATTTCCGTCTACAAGAGCCAATTTATCATTGATGATACCAATTGGGGACGTCCAAGTCATAAACACTTGAAACTGGCAAGGCACCGCCGCGCCGCGTCCAGTTACCCGAGCCAGCAGATGATTTCGCGGCCGGCTCGAATTCCGTATGCACCTGCACCGAGAGGGGGTTGGGTGCACGGGTGCAGGCGCCTTTCCAACCACAAGGGCTCTCCAGTCTGCCTCTTCGGCCCAGCGATCAAGCATTAGTTACTAGAATATCACCCGCCACGACCCGAATCTCGCCCCACATACTGCAGTTACCTTTCAAGCACGTTCAGATTTACGAAAATCGCAGTTTCCGCAGAAAAATCGACCTGCATCTCGGGACCGCCTTTCTTGTTTTCTGCCGACCAGAATAATATTTTAGAATGCCCGGTCTGGATCGACCCCCAGTCCTCGAACCAGTCATTACCCGTGCAGATTACACCAACAGCCCTGTCCTCACAGAAGAAAACCTCAAGTTTCTCGACTCGCCTTCTCCGCTGTCTGCTGACTATCCACAGACGAAAGATTCTCCGCTCACGGACATCGGCACGTCTCCTCCGCCCTTCGAAATCCCCTCGCTCGGTGAACAACGCGCCCATTCAAGAGACAGCTACGAGAGTTCCGAGCTCAGCGACCTTGACGACGACGACGACTCCGAGGCGGAAACCGACAAAATGGATTTCTTGAATGAAGACGCGCATTCCAGGCTCGACGACAGAGAGACTGACTTGCAGCGACTCTCAGACCTTACCACACTCGCCAATTTGCAGGATCTCGATACAGACGACTCGGATGACGGCCATGTGCCGGTTGTCTCGGCCAATCAACCTGAATCGTCTGAAGAAGCGCATCCTGGAATGGATGAGCACGAGTCTGAGCAGATTGCGGACGGTGTTAGTGATACTCCGTCTGCCAAGAGACAGCTCGATGCAGTCAGTGATGCCGAATCAGATGCCAAAGATCTGTCTTCTTCTGAGACAGAGCCCTCTGGCATGAAAAGGAGGAAATTGAACGAAGACATTGCTCCAGAAGACGCTACGCGCACAGAAGACCCCACATTAGACTATGGCGTGAAGCCTGAATCGAGCGTAGTGCAGGAAATAATTGAAAACGGTGCCGAGCCACTTTCCTGGCCTGAAGCAGACTCTGTGGTCACCGCCATAACGCCGATGGTTGTTACCAAGGAGGATGAACCCCTTGCAGAAGACGCCGAAGGGCACCCAATCGAGACAGCTGGAGCTAGCTCGGAGGTAGAAGCTGACGAAGGCGTCGGCGCAGATGTTGAAGACACGGTGAAGCATGAGCACAATGAAGAGGAGGAGGGGGAGGAAAAGGAGGAGGATGGAGAAGAATTAATGGAACAAAGCGAGGAGGCAACAGCGGTAGAAACAGAGAATGGTTCTCGAGCTGCAGATTCAGTCGACGATGTCGACCTAGATGAACAAAGAAAATCTGCTGTTGAAGAGCTAATATCGATCGAGAACGATTTCTCGTTTCTTCGAGACAAGCTATACCGCGATAAGCTCAGTCTCCTAGAGCATGAGATGCAGCTATGTTTGGACGGCTCCCACCCTGAACTTCTACAAATTTATTACAAGGTGAATGAGTTTTATCAAGACAATCTCAAATTGGCGAACGCCACGTTGAACTACAGTCTAAAGTGCATCAACACGGAGACTATAGCCACGCGAACTTCCATACACCAGAACTTCATGAAGAATCTTGCCGGCACAAGAAACGAAATGATTACAGAGACGACGTCATCTTGGTACAAGATCAACAAGGAGTGGAACTACCTAGAACTGGCCGTGGCAGACTACAACTTCACCGCGATACCATCTTCGCTCCCCGATGCGCAAAGTATGCCACTTGTTGCAAACGGGAGCAGCATGGATTATTATCAGGAGAACAGCCCGCTGAACAAGAAGTTGCAAAAGCAGAGCACAATAGTGGAGTTGGTACATCGTCGCAATTGCGTCAATGCTCAATTAGGCATCCTCGATGGACTTAAGGAGTTCCATGGAATTCCGTCCGCTGTCACTAATAGCCTACTTGATGACGACATTTTGCCAGTGGATGAACTCTTGCTCCGAAAGGCTTCGCTGGATGAGATTAAGGACGATCTTCAAGCAATGGGTATATATTGATTTGCGATCAATTCACCGAAGATAGAAAGCTTTAGGACTTCCCACTGCCAGTCCCATGAAGAAGAAATTTGAATCCTCGAGGCATTTCCTAGGCCGTTGACGCTTTGTCGAATTAGGTGCCATACCCCGATCATCGATGTTTACTGGGCGGCTGGACTCAGGAGTGAGGGGTGAGCGCGCTTGTTCGAGACAAATCCGTGCACCTCGAGGCTGGTCTAAGCCGAGTCCATATATCACCACCATACCAGTTATAGCATATATACACCCGAGCCAATTATAGTCCAATGGTCGAAGTCTCACTCACTGTCGGCAAGCTCGATGCGTCGCTTGCACTTTTATTGACAAAAGATCATCATTTGATCGAATTTCCAACAATATTGTTACCCAACGGTGTAAAGGCCGGGTCAATTGTGAAGATCAGTTGTGAGCGGGATTTGGAGACAGAGACCGAGGAACAACGGCGATTTTTAGAGGTGCAAGATGAAATTCTCGCCACTTTCGGGAAAAATCTTCCCAAAGCGCCGTTATTGAAGATAAAAAACGTCACACAAACATCCTGTGTGTTGGAATGGGATCCTTTAGATCTCGGCACGGCCAGCTTGAAGAGTTTGACGCTATTCAAGGACGGAAAAAAAGTCGGCACCATTCCGCAGCCTTTAAGCAACCGTACCACCAAATTATCTGGTTTGTCCATTGAGAAAAGCTTCAAAGTGCAATTGAAGTTGGACTCCACCGCTGGTGTTTACAATTCGGACTTGGTTGAAGTTACCACGCATAAAATGACCGATTTGTCTGGAATCCAGGTTTGTCTTGGTGATATCACGCCGAATGACCAATTTACAGTGGATGATATACAGCAGACTTTGGTCAATATGGGTGCACATAGCCCAGCACAAGATAGAGTTAAAGTTGACACGACGCATTTTGTGACCACGCGTGAAAACAAACAGAACCCTGAATTCATCAAGGCTTACGAGACGAATATCCCGATCATTAGGCCCGAGTGGTTGAAGGCATGTGAGAAGGAAAGAAGAATCGTTGGCGTGCGGGACTTTTACGTCAAGGACTGTGTTCTTCCGGACATTTTGGCGAGGAACTATTGGGAAAAGCCAAAGTCCGATAAATTGCGCACTGGAAGCTCGGCAGAAACTGCTCAGGAGCACCTTCCACAGGCTCCCGAAAGCACGAATATAGAAGACACACATGGATCTAAGGAATTGCCCAAGGCCGTGCCTGAACTCAATGTTTCAGCGCCATCTGTGAACACCCAGGACCTTGAAACGCCCCAAAACACGCCCAACGATTCATCGGTCAAAGACGATGTCGCTGAAACAAATTCAGAAGTTTCCAATATCGTTTCCAATGGTGACGCAGAGGATGTCAGTTTAACAGAAGTGAGCGCCGGCGTCACGGAAGAGAACGCCGAGCCACTTGATCTCCAGGAAAAAGTCACAGCAAATGAAGAGACGGATATCACGGAATCTGCGGCGACTCATGACGAGACAAGTGGTGAGCCCGAAGAAAGTGTGGTAGAACAGCATGCACTGGAAGAAAACGGTACCGGCAGTAACTTGGATGAGATGGAAAAAAGAAACGAAAGCACTGATAATTTGCCCGCTGAGGTCCAGGATATAGCCACGAAGGAAAGTGCCCTGGGAGGTGATATAACTAATGGCGATACGGCCGAGCAGAATGAGCAGAATGAGCAGAATGAGCAGAATGAGCAGAATGAGGAGGAAGTGGCCAAAGCTGGAGACGAAGAATCAGCAAAAGCTGAAACTGAAGCTAGCGAGCCAGCAGTTGTGCCTGTTGCAGGAGAAAATGGCGAGAAAAAAACTGGGGTCGAAAGCGAACAGGAGCCAAGCACAAACGTCCAGACAGGCGACGAGCAAGCCACTACAGGGAGTCTAGATGAGGTGAGCCTCTAGAAGATATAAAACGCAATCTACATGCACCATTGACTTTTGCTCAAAAAGTAACGTCTGGCCAATCACGCTTTTTGGGATCGATGAATGTCGTTGGATTGGACTATGAGCGAAGTAGAAGTGTAGGATGAATCATTTTGAAATGGCCCAAAAAAAGCCGATAACGTATTCTGCAAAGATTATTCTCCGAAAAGACGCCTGACCTTTTTCAAAATCGAGTCCTTTTCAGGGTCGTAAGGATGGTCTTTCGACGGAATCTCCAAAATCGCCGGGAATGCCTTCGTATATGAATCTACTCTGTGTCTAATCAAATCAGCAATGTGCTGGTTGATCAACAAAATAGCAATATCGTCTCTTTCGCTTGTGAATCTATCAAACGCCTCCTCGACTTCTTCCTCTGTCGTTTTTCCCGGGATAACCGTGAGGAAATTGGTCTCTTTCCCAGGCTCATTAGAGACCTGGCCAACTCCAGCCAACAACAACCCCGTGACGGAATCTTCATCGGCAATCACCGCAAGCAACGAGCGCTTGGCCATTGCTTCGTTTGCACTCATTTTCTTGGGGGGCTTTTCGGGTGTTTAGTGTGTATATTTCTGAGAGTAGAGAAATATGCTTCTGATCATGAAGTCGCTATCAGGTGCTGGTCGTGTACGAACCGTGCCGATAACGTGGTGGTGTTGTGAGGTTTGCAGATAAGGGGGTTCGGTCCTGTATATAAGCATTTGGGCTCAAACACGTGATTTGATTTGAATACATCATCAACGGGAAAGTAAAGTGTTTTCATTTCGAAGATAACTTGCTTTTGAAATGTATTGACCTTTTTTGCCAGAATTTGTATCAGTGACTGCATATTGAGGGTGCTTTCAACATGTACACAATGGAGCAGTGACGGCTGAACGCTCAGTCACTAGGTGGCATCACCTCATTTGTAATTTTCATGAATTGCGGTGAATTGGAATAATAGAATGTTTATCTAAAAGCGGCTTTTTAAAAGAAGAAGATGGCTACATTGACTCTGTTTTGTGTAGTAAGAAGGCGTCCATGTGCAGCCTGAAAGAGAGAGGCTTATCTGCGGCCTCACAACAGTAACGTATTGGGAAAAAGATTGGCAAGACATACCTGAAATTACATCTCAATGATTTTCCCAAAGAAGCAGTGGGTGTACCTTGAATTTTTTGTGAATGACTCTTTTTTGTTTTTATCTTGTGTCCAATTACTTATGGGGCTAGTTACCACGACTGCGAAAAGTCAACTATTCGAGATTAGAGTCATGACAACATTTCACCACGTTTTACATCTTAAGAGGGTTCTTTAAAGACCTTTTGTCTTGGGCTTTTATAACATGAAAGCGGATTTCTGGAGATGGGGTCATTGGCCAGAATTGAAAGACCGAGAGGCCTCTTGAAAATAATAGGCTGCAATGCTAGACTCTTGTGGTCGACAAAATGCTATGATTTGCTTCGTTTATGAAGAAAGATCTGGCTTTTTTTTTTTTTTTGAAACGATGATCGAAAAGAAGGGCTTTCACACGAAAAACATGCTCTCGAGAAGGATGATCAAAGCTATTTTCTATCTTTGCATTAACAATGTGATGATTGTGAGCAGGTCTCACTGTACCAAATGGAATAATTTCGTTTTCCAAAAAGAAGGACTAAATGTTGTGAATTTTGCGATCCCACATTGTATATCAAGAACAGCTTGCACGCGTATAAACGTGGAAACGATCATAGACCTCGAGCTCTAGTAGAGCCTTCTGTAATGTACTGAGGCTGCTACTTGCTTCATTCTCTCATGCAAATACGGTACTGATGCGGATCTAAAAGAACTCAAATAGTCATTTCCATCCCCAATTCACTCTCATTCACCCACACCCATCTTACAATGCCAAGCTTGAGTAAAGGCACACCACCATGACGAAGAAACCCCAGATCGTAAGCGATAAGGCCAAGCCACGAAGAATGCGCTCGGTTTTCAGCGGCAGCGTCTTTTCCAGGCCTATCAACTTATAGCCAAACAAACCAGGCAAGATGAACGAGATCGCCGTCAGGCCCGTGGCACCTACTATAGCCAACACGAGCGCAAAGGAATCGAGCGTGGCGGCCAAGAAATACCCTAAAATGAGAAGCGCGGTGGTGATGGTGCAAAACGTCGTATTTGAGAACGGTACAACATTTGAAGTTTTCTGTTGCAAATCAGTTTCATTTTCTTGTGTTAACAAGGCCGTTGACTCGTCATTAGTAGCCGATTCTGGACCACTTTCTGCCATAGTTTCACCTTTATGAAAGACATTGACCAACACCCAATAGTAGATGTTGTTGACCGAGATTCTTGCCGGATGGATCATCAATGGGAACAGAAATACCACCATGAACACAATGGCAAAGCGGCCAACTTGTGTCCACCACGCGGTGGGATATTGCAAAACAACATTACCACCCACCGCGCTACCGAATGTCAAATACCCGCACAAACCGACAAGAAGGAAGAGTGTGGACGCGCAGATCACGGCGGTATTGACCAACGCAGTCAATGACGTGATCAGTTTGTTTTGTGCTTCATTAATGATTGAAAACATGTTTTGGTGGCCGGTGAACGCAAACACTATGATGGAAAACGTGGAAAAAACGTGTTTCCAAGAAATGGGCGTCATGCGGATCTCGCCCCTGAGCTCTGCGGGCACGTGGCCGAGGCACTTCTCAAGAACCACCAATGCGCAAAGGTAGGCGATGGCACCAAGGCCGGCCATGGAGGTATACTTCAACGAATCGAGGTTTTTGAGGAATGAGAGAGGTACACATAAAAGCCCCAGGGCGGCTATCCAAAACACCCGGAGGTTCTGCTCGCTAACGCCAGGCACGCTGGTGATTATCGTAGGCATCAAGTCGCCCACAAGCACTAAATAGGAGACTGCACAGCCAAAACACTGCACGGCAATTGCCAAATCAAACACCACCGAGAGCATGGGGTACGTGATGGCGCAAACGTTGAAAAAAGTGGCGTGACCCTTCGGCACGTATTTCGACACGTATGCCTGTAAAAACAAGCCGTAGCCGGCGGTTAAAGCTGCAGTTGCAATGATAAATAGGCCGAATATTATGCCATCTGTTGAAAACGCGAGCGGCATCGAAAGGAGCCCTGCGCCCACGATAGTTTTCACTAGTGAGATGAGCGAGGACACTCGAGACGCTCCGTGTGGAGATTCTGCCATATTTCGTCGATTTTTTTATAAATTTTTTCCGTGGGAAGGTTTGTTTTGGCGTCTTTTCTAATCCTGCTTTTAGGCCCTGGTGTGCGAGCCGTTTGCGGAGAAACACCGAATTTCCTTTGTTCAGAAAAAAAGGTATCAACGAGTGATTTGTGCGGGGTAGAGCGAATCAAACAATTCCACACTTTCTAGGAGTTATCAATTGATTAAAATTGATTTTGTGATATTTCGATCAACACGAAAAGAAAGAAAGAAAAGAAAATCACCAATACATTGAAGATCGGAGATAACAGTGCGCTTGAAGTTGAACCTGAGCGATGCGTCATTCCGTTGAACATGGTGCAGGAAAAACGGTCGCACGGAATTGGACCAGGCAAAAAACAAGATCAAAAGGGTACATATCGTATTATGCAGGGATTTGAGTTATATTTTGTGTAATGTTGATCGATTGTTTATGTCTCGAAGACCTTTGAGAAAACATGAAGATTCTCTACCTGTGAAGATTTTGCGGTTTAAGAAGGTATAGATCTCGCGGATTTGCCTGTTAATAAACTTACCAGATAAGCACTAGCGAATGGCATATGGAGCAAGATGATAAAAAAAGCCTTTCAGAAAACAAGTTACCGATAAATGTGACATGGTCTTAGCGACAACTTCTTTGTCCAATAGGGATGAATTTATGTGTTTCGTCTTTTTCGAAGTCTACAACTTGTTCGTAGAAGAAGTACAGTAAGACCTGCTTATAAGGATCTTGTTTAAAGAGATAACCTGGCTATATTCATCAAAACACAGGGCGAGAAATTGTTTTTCACACCAAAAATGCGCTCTTTAAGAAGATAACCTGGTTACTATCTCTAATTTTGCTCAAAAGATGTGATCCTTATAAACAGGTCTTACTGTACACACATGCGGGGGTCAAAAAATGGATTCGCTCTCTTGTCATTACATTACATCCTTGATACTTGATACTCAATTTTCTTTATTTTGGTTTTTGAGCTTACTTGCTAGATATTGGCACAGTTCAGCTTTCTCTAAAAGCACTACACTGGAAAAACGGAGGATATTTAACAATGTGCGCCGCCAGTGTTGGAAGCTATCTGAAAAAGGTCAGGAAATAGTGCGCCGATGCAAAGCTACTGCATTTTTTTACCCATTTTTTATCACAAACCTATATCCAGCTTCGGCCAGTAGCTTTTTCGACAAATAATTAATTTTGTCGAGGAAAAAAGTGCGGCTATCACTACTAATAATTCCCTTTCTCATTCATAAACTTGTTCTCCCTAAAGCCCCATAAGAGCGGTCTCTATTCCAACTGGGCCTTAAAATCCATTTATTCTCGTCTCATCAAAGATGAGCAAATTTTTCTGTTTCTTTTTTTTCATTTTTTTCTTTACAGTTTAAGTGACGTGTCTCATAAAATATTTAGATATATATATCTCTGTGGTACTAATTTCATGTACATCGATTTTTGCTACGTATTTCCACCATAAATCTTTCAAAAGACTTATAAATCTAAAGCCTGTAGGCAAAGTAGGGGCTCTTGTCTCCCATCTTCACAAGCTCCTCATCGGACAAATCGGCGTATTTTCCCAGCTCAATCGCGGCCCTTTTCCGGCTATTCTCATACATGTAGCCGAAAATGAGGATTGCGGTGAAGATGGCACCGATGCCAACAAACATGAGCACGAGGCCGTGGCCAAAACGAAAGTAGGGCGCATCTTGAGTCCTGTAAAAATTGGAAACAAACGCGCCGGAAAAATTCGCCACGCCGATTTGAAATGCTATGCCAATGGCCCTCTTATACGTTCCAGATAAGTTATTGGCATTCCACACAATCGACATGGGAATTGCTGGATAAATGCCAATGGCGGCGATGTAAATGCCTGCATACACACCTTTGCCATTTGTGATGGGATTGCCGGTAAGACACACAATGTACCCCACGGCCATGCACGTGAAGTTAAGCACCAAGAATGGTGACCGCAAACCAATGTAATCCGAGGCAAATCCTTGCGCGACGGCACAAATAGCCGCCACAATGTAGATCGGCACGCTCATCAATTGTGTCTTTGTGGATGTGTAGCCCAAAGTCTTGATAATGGTGGGTGTGAAAAGCGAGATTGCATAAAGCGGAAGCAAGATGCCCATGTAGGAAAGCATCTGGCACCAACACTGCCAATCGTTCATCACTGCCCAGAAATGCACTCTTCCGTTCGTGTCGTCCTCGGCTAACGGTGCTTTCTCCAAGATCTCCCCGAAACTTTCGTCCAGACTGGCTTTGCCTGTAGTATTGGATGAGAACTGGACTCTGTGCACCACAAACAAGCGTTCTTGCGGAGTCAAGAATTTGGCTTTGGCCGGGAAAAGAGGGAAAGTGAAAAACGCAACCACCCCTGCGATAAGCGTGACCAAGCCTTCCAAGATGAAAATCCACCGCCAGCCTTCGTAACCGCCGACGCCGTCCATTTTCGAAATGGCCGCGGCCAAAAGGCCAGAAAATGCGCCTGCCATCGAGGCGGCAGAAAAAAAAATCAGCTGTCTAATCAACAATTCGTTTTTCTTGTAGTATCTCGAAAGAATGTATGATATCCCGGGAAATAACGCCGACTCGAACGTGCCCAATAATGCCCTGGTAGCCACGAGCTGTGCATAGTTCTGCACCGTGCCCATACAAGTCATCACCACAGCAAACAACACGACGGTCAACGGAATGTAAATGTTGGGTGGCGTTCTTTTCAAGATCATGTTTGATGGCACTTCCATCGCTGCATAGCAGAGGAAGAACACCATGAGGCACATGTTATACTCGTTACCCGTGAGGTTGAGGTCCTCGGCCAAACCTTCGATTTTGGCATTGCCGATATTGCCCCTATCCAAAAACGACAAAAGATACAACACGATAAATAGAGGGAGAAGATTCATGTCGATTTTGCGGACTAGCTTCTTCTCGTCTATGTGAGCGAACTCTGCGAGAGGTGCGGCTGCAATCACCTCCACATTTTCCAAGTGAGACACTTCTTCTTTTTCAAACGACATGATTTGTAGGTTTTGATCCAGAAATGGTGTGAATGAGGTAGACTTGATCCAAATTAGTCATTTTTCCTGTTTGCTTGGAATATCGCCATACTTTATGTATTTTCGGCAGAACCCGAAGTGTGGTGTTAAGCCAACATCCTGCTTCCCCACCCCCACTCCCCCACGAAATCGCTATGCGGATGCAGGTCTTATCTTTGACTTGGGGCGTCCCCGCATTTTGCAAAGTATAACCAAGAAAAAAACAAGTGCTGGCGATATAACAGGCCGAGAAATTCCGCAACACTGCGCTGTGCTGCTAAAGTCTGCCGTTTTTCTTGATTGGGGTTGTTGTTACTTTCACCCGCAAAACATTTAGGGCTAGCCAGGGTCGAAAATGATGAATGGATGACGCGGCCTATGACCAGATCCTGAGTTTATAGTGATATACTTGTTGACTAAAATCCCACAATGAGTAATCCCCGTTCCATCAGGTGCCCCTGTCCATGTATGTTGAGAGTTTCATTAATACGCCAATCTGCGGATAGAGATGCATTGTGCGTGTGCAAAAAACACGTCTCTCCGCGAACAATGGCGTTCAGCCGATGTGCGTTGCGTGCGAGTGCGAGCCTATTGTTCTCGGGCGTTCTGTTTATTTTCTAGGCCGAGTCCCAAAAACGGTCTCCTATAGTTTCCCAAAATTGTTCGGGGCAAATCCATATATTCGCTGGCAGGGCATCAGGAACCATACACCTACATGCGTGATTTACTGATAAGCAAGAGACAATTTCGAGATCTCATAGTGTGCCTAAGTGTGCTGCTTCTAATATCTCACTATTTCGAGGTTTGTTAGCCATATTGTGGCCTTGCCTGCCCATACTTCTCCTCTTCATCAAAAAGTAGTCTAAGCCTCTTAATTTGATCTAAAGACTTTGAGATTACGTTCAAATTGCACGTGTGTGACCCGCTGCACATCCTTTGTATTTTCTGGTCACGCGTGCAAAGTATTTCAACCTCGTTCTTTTTCTTGTCTTCAGCAAACAGACTCTTTAAGGGCTCATACGGCACTTGGCGCCCTTACTTCCCCGCTCGCGCCAATCTGGAAGGCTTTCCAGGAGGGTTCTGCAAAGGCGCCCAATCTCCGTGGAACTGCGGGGCGGCTATGCCGCACTATGCGCGCCGCTCGTACTCTGGAGGGTCCTGGATCGCTGGATTTGCTTGCTTGTAGTAAGATATAGAGCCAGGGCGATTTTATTCGTAAAGATTCCTCTCTCTACGTGCCGTTGAAGCCGGGAATTTCGTGTACTCTAGAATGTGAATACAGTCACGCGGTCTTTGAGT
Organism: Metschnikowia sp. AWRI3582; assembly: GCA_002894445.1. Lineage (NCBI taxonomy): Eukaryota > Fungi > Ascomycota > Pichiomycetes > Serinales > Metschnikowiaceae > Metschnikowia > Metschnikowia sp. AWRI3582. The sequence continues at coordinate 65,034 of LPNK01000129.1, read as the reverse complement.
GCCATATCGTAGTATTGAATGCACCCGAAAGGTCGCGCTTAGTATCTGGGAAGGATAATTTCGAGTCTTCAAGGGGTTTCCTAGTACAGCAAAATCTGTTCATAGGGATCTTGGTTAAAGCCAACCTGGCTACATTTCCCAGACTCAGCGCGGGAAATTGTTCTTTGCACTTGAAAAGCGCTCTTCTACAAGATAATCATTTTTACTTTTGCTCGCCAGAATTTAGATGTGATTCTCAAAAACAGGCCTTATTGTACATCTGATGTCTGGATCGAGTCCTCTTGCCGTGGAGTGACGTACCTTTTCACGAAACAGGAGGAATAGTTGAATGCAATAGTGAAAGAATTTTTTGGGTAGAAAGAAAATATGCACGTTGCCAAAAATCCAATTTTTAGCGAAAAGCTGATAAATTTTCCCGATCAGCAAAAACTGATAACCTACGCAACAGTTTAGCATCATGCAAACTAACCTGTAAAAATCGAAAAAGTCCTCAGGCTCCGCGATTGACACCCAAATGTATTGGTCAGGATTGAAGAAAGGCCGTTGCGTTAAAAAACTAAGATAAAAAAAACAAAAAACCAACAAAATCGTTTTTTTAGGCGTGGTGCATCAACATGCTATCAGCGCGCACGTGACCAGGTCCAAGCCACGAAGACCATCTAACGAGGTCAATTTGCACACCGTCGTAACTCCACTTTCCAGGCAAAAATGTTACTGCTAAGACACATATATGCACTCAAGCATGGTCAAAGGTTTCTACAGACCTCGAGCTCGCTTATGGCGGGTCACTCAAAGTGGCAGAATATCCGTCATGACAAGGCGAAAAATGACGCGAAAAAACTGAAGGAAGCATTCTTCATGGCCACGCGGATCACGGCAAGTGTCAAGCTGGGCGGCGTGGACGGCAACGCTCAATTGGCGACGATCATTGAAAAGGCCAGAAAGGCCAATATCACCAAAAAAATCATCGATAACGCCATTAAACGCGGTACAGGCGAAGCCACCGGCGGGGCCACGCAGACATTTGACGTGATGTACGAATTCATGGGCCCTGGCGGCGTAGCGTTCATTGTAGAGGCCAACACCGACAACAAGACCCGTACCATTGGTCTAGTCAAGCATGCGATGTCGAAATTTAATGCCGCCTTGAGTCCCTGCCAGTATATATTCCAGCGGAAGGGCGAGATTGTTTTTGAGCCACAAACGGCAGATGAAACGTTCGATGAGATTTTCGAGGCCGCCATAGATGTGGGCGCAGAGGATGTGGTGGAGTTTGAGGATACAGAAAACGAGTATGACGGAGAAAAATTGTACAAGATCATCACGGACCCGGGCGAATTGAACGCGGTCTCGAATAGTCTATCTCAGAAAGGGTACAAGTTGAAGGATTCCAAGACGACATTTATTGCGGATGCCGATAATGAGGTGGATTTCCCGGAGGGGTCAGAGAAAAGCATGGCGAAATGCCTTGAGCTTTTGGACGACACGGCGGAAGTGACTAATTACTACACCAATATTAGAAACTAAGCACTCATCACGGTGATGGCTGTTTGGATTGTATATAGGAAAATGCCGACAAATGCAGACAAATGCCGATAATTGACGACAGGAGCGCAAAGTTATGGACTTTTCATAAACATGCTGGTTGTACAAGGTGCGTGATTGGTACATTAGCCTCGAAAAGTGATCTTCGTTCATAGACTTTACGGAAAGGGCAAGGGGATCAGGCATGATCCCTTATGCATATGTTCGTGAAATTGCTTAAGACAATGCTTGAACGAGAGCCCCACTAAATCTTTAATTTCGAGCGTGGAAGATCATTTCAGGGTTTTGCATGTGATTTTTCTTACAATGGAAAAAAAACTGCGTTACACCAGTTGGTACTGAAGCAGCTATTGTTGTGTTCAAATAGTTCGACGTCCGCCCAGAAACCGTTTACTGTTCCAGCAAGATCCAATAATAAATGATCGTAATGCTGAGTAGCCATCAGAGCCATCAGAGCCATCAGACAGCCTGCATTCGATCCCAAGGACATCAATTGGGTCACGCTTTTCTCACTTTTTTTTTTTTTTTTTTTGCCTACAGTGAATCCGTATCGAGTGTTTATTAGCTAGCCTAATGGGGCCTTCCCGAACCCGGCCCCGTGGTGCGGTCTGCAAGCAGACCATATGAATAGATGCCAAATAAATGCCTATATAGATCGAAAAAATCACAAGGATTTTCTCCAAATGAAACAATTACTCGGACGAGTCTGCCTTCTCGTCCTCGGTGGCCTTGTTCAAAACAGCGTCCAAGTTCGACAAGTTGGGGTTTTTCCACAATCTGAGTTGCTGGTCGTAGGCAAAGTGTCTGTAGGTAAAGTAGCCCAACGAGCACACGGCCACACCCACAGCAGCAAACAAGGGGTACATCTCCACGGGCACAGGCACCTTGGGCGAGGCGTTGTTCTTCTTGGCGGCAAGTCTCAAAATCTGGGAGGTTCTCATGTTGGAAATTGGGGTTATTTTATGTTTGTTTGATTTTTTTTTCTATCCTACGTTCATGTCACACCATTTGCGAAGTTGCGAGACATTTGGTTGGCTGAGCCGTGTGGCACGTGACCATAGCTTTGTTATCTATGGCGCTTTGAATTGAACTACTATCGTGTGTTAATTTTTGAAGATTGTATAATTTGAGCGGCAAGAAATTCGTGTTTTTTTCAAAATTTGCTGTGTAATTATATCAAGGCAATTCTTGCTTTCCGAAAGTGTGGAATCTAGCGAAAACAATGGATTTGATTTATCAGAAATACGGTTTACGATGACGACTCAAAAAATTACGAGCGCGGTTTTTGGAGATCCGGTAAGGCTACAATAATACTCAATTCCCATGCATTGGGTGCAAACTTGCTTTGTTTTCTCTTACCTAAATTTACGAATAAGCGAGACTCGGTTTCAAAGAATTTCAAAAAAAAAATTTACATTTAGAATCACCCAGCCAGGTTTCGATACTATGCTATAAAGTAGTATTTCTTGCATGGCAGCGCACGATAATCTGAGGTTGATTGTCGAATTGGACAACAAAGATGCATCAAATTAGTCGTTTTCGGATAATTTGGTCGTATAGGGGTCGTATAGGGGTCGTAAAGACAAAATTTAATAGAAAAATTATATGGTAAGGCATAACATTGGAGCACCAGTATTGATTGATAATTGCAGGGCGGAGAGCTTTGGATTCAGTGCAAACTAAAAAAGCCCTGTATTGTCGATCATAGCACAGGTGACAAACCTGAACTATTATTGATTTACGCTAACCCCAAGAGACGATAGAGCCTTTTTTGAGGGGAAATACATAATGCCAGTCCAATTCTGAAAAGTTTATTCAGCCATTGAATATCGCTCAATTATATAGTATGATTCATGAGATCTACAAACCGCATTGCACCATATCCACCACATGCTAATGAAAGAGAGATTTTGCTGCAATGATTAAATTGGTAGTCCAGTAAGACGTATCTATAAGGATCTTTGCTATAGAGAAAATCTGACCAAAGTTCCCGAAAAGAGAGAGAAATTGTTTCTGAAATCATATATGTGATTCTCGAGAAAGTAACCCGGATATTGTATCTATAGTTGCACCATAAATATGACCCTTATAAACACGACTCATTGTATTGTCTTGATGAGGATAATTTTAGGTTCAATGAAAAAGCATGACTTTCCTTTATTTGAGATGTGATCTCCGGGACTGATGCAATGTAGTTGAGTGAGGTCTGGTTCCTTCACAAAATATATTGGCCTCGTTCGAAACAGTGAACCAAACATACTTTTGTTTGTGATGCGAATATGGCAAAATCCGCATCAATCAAAGGAGAGAATTTCTCAATCTAACTGCATCGACGATGCAATGAGTGAATTGTGAACTGCCCTCTTCCTTCTCGACATCATGGCCAAAATAGGGTGGGAGGTATGCCGAGAGACCACCCAGGGCGGCGGCTGTAACAAAAGATATGAATTTGCATTCACGTTCATTTCTGAGCCTTAAGATTTGCTGAATAGTTTGATATCTGGCTGCTGCATGCTGCATGCTGCATTTTCAGAGGCCTTTTTTGCTTCTGATGGAAACAAACAATGCACTTTGCTGTGATCGTATGGCATATTATCTGAGATACCAGCATATTCTGGTTGGTCACTGGCAAATCCCATTGCTAAGTTTCAATCGCGATCCTTCACATTCCAATCAAGCAAAACTTGCACAAGAAAAAAAAAAGACTGACACCACAGGCTTCCTCAGTCTCTGAATCTACCAGGTTGCAAGAAACTCTTTTAAAGAGTCATAACAGAGCCAACTCACGGCCATAGACGGCACGATCTTATACAAATTTGCAGTGAGTCCCTTGTAGGCCCCGAAAAACCCTTCTTGCTTGAAAATTGTCACCAATGCATGGGATACAGAGCGGTACTGAAACCCCAACTCGCCGCCAGCCATACTCGCTACTTGGTACCGTTTGCGGAGCAAATCGAGCGGGTAGATCAACACACCGGACATGAAACTACTAATGGCACCTGCGCCGAGCTTCCATAGCGGGTTGCTGAAGTCGTGATGCAGTTGCGCCATCATGTCACGCAAGTTCTCATAGGCTGCAAAATTGAGCGCCACATACGGTGCCACGCCCAAAGTGGTGGGCACGATTCCACGGTATAGCGCGCGGATGCCGCCTTCGTTCCTGTATACGTCTTTCAATGTCTGCCATACCCCTGGCGCGTCGACCAATTTGCCCCTGTTGAGTTTTTTCAAAGACGCTGTTTGGATCGTGATGCGTGCGCGGACCAAATCGAGCGGATAGGTCGCCAACACGGAGCTGACACCCCCGATCGACCCGGATATAAGTCTGTCTAAGTCTGTTAGCCGCCGACTCTCTGCCGGTTTATAGCTGAGCAATATTAGCTTGCATTTTTCGAATACTGCAAATTGCACGGCGCTATATGGCACGATACGTATGCAATTGAGCGTGTTTCCCCGAAACCAGCCGCGCCAGCCCTCATCCTTGTACATTTTCCAGATCGTGGGGAACATTCCTTGATAAGCCTTCTGCGCTTCTGGACCTTGGAGCTGTAGCAAGATTTTGGCCCTTTCAAATGGGGATACTATAGTGCGCGAAACCGCGCCTGCAATTCCGCCAGCAATGAGCGATGCATTCGAGTCAAGCTTGATGTATTGCTTCAAGGAAGACGAAGGGTTTGCAGACAACGTTTCTGCCATTTTTGATGGTGTTTATCGAATTGAGTGCAGTGAATCTCGACTGGTATTGTGCACTGCCACTATTGTCCACGGGGGTGTTCTTTATGAGTCCAAGCGGGTGCAAATACTAGGAGCAAAAAGCTTTCAAAATCAGCACTTTTGCAACAAATTTGTTGAATATGCAAAAAACCAATTCAAACCTGAAAGTTGATCGATTTCGCTCGAACTTCAAGTATGCGTTTGTGCGTCGAGTCTTATCTCCGGTCGCCGGTGCCTCACTTCAGGTATGCCAAAATTCAGGAAAATCACTCGTTGATAATGAGGTTCAGTTTTGAATTTTTGATCTTATCAATCGACTCAGTATCAATAGACAGGCCTCAAGACTGTTTTTGTTTCACTCGTACAAATGTCAATCAACGCTTGATGGATCTGAAAAATCAGAGGGCCGGTTTCGGGCCACAGCGATGCTCGCGGCGGAAAATCCTGCATATACTTGTATTGACTCTGGGGTTTGTATGGTCAAGCCGACCAACCGACCGCGTCTGTCGCTTCGCGTGTCATGTGACCATACCATGTGACCTGGCCAGGGAGATAAAGCTTCGTTAGCACTGCAAGAAAATGTGTCGATTTTTAGGTAAATATGCTATGCGGCGGGTGTAGGAGAGCCTTGGAAGAGACATCGTCAGGTTCGATTCTGTTTTTGATGTTTTCTTGAACAGATTCTAGCTATATAGTGTAACACACACGTGATCAGATTGAATTTATTAGTACTCTTCAAATTGAAGAAAATATCAACTTTTACAAAGCAATATTTTGAGACCGATGACTAAGAAGTGCACTGCCTGTGTATCATCGTTGATGATATAATTCTAGTTTAGAATGTCTCTGATGACATATCTGGACAACACTGGCCGCTTTAACCTCTCACCGAACAATGTTCACCCTCAAGTCACCATTTCTATTATCATCAACAATTCCAGCGATTTGAAACCTCAATTTACAATTCCCTCGATGCCAAAACTGAGAATTTCTGGTGCATTCAAAACAGAGCTCAAAAAGTTGGCTTGGATAATGGAAGTAATTAAAATCAATGTGCATGGGGATATTCTAGAGAACTTGGGTACATGAACAACACGAATATTTGCTCGAAACGGAGTTCAAGTTGAGTTGAAGTCTAATCGTCAAACCCTAATTGCCGAAAATCTCTCGCAACTATGGAAGACTCAGAAATATCACTGCATATGCAAAACTTTTGATACTGAAATCGAGTTTGGTGGATTTTCCGCTTTTCGATAGCTGGAATCGGACTTTTTGCGTTTGACTACTTGAACATTGAACCAAATGCACTCAATTGGACAAAAATCGAGATTCCAGAGGTGAAAGAGGTACATGACATGTTGCCCGAGTTTCATAAAAAACTCAGTCACTTGCAAGAAGTATATTCTTGGACAGACCTGCATGGTACGGGTATATAGTCCACAACCACAATACTGGCTGCAAATAGTCACGCATCGAATCTTTTGAGATGCAAAATGTGGTGACTGGAACAAATTTTCCCAAACTAATTTTTAAAGAAAGCGCAAATCTAAGTGTGGATAAGCTATTTACTAACTCAACATCACAAAAATGCGCAATTTGCGATAGGTGAAGGTATGGCCTCATACATGTGAGATCAATTGAGACAACCCAACAATTATTCTACAGTTCAAGTGGAGATTAAATGCCGCGAATTGTTTCTGATATTTTCGATTTATATACATAAACTATGTTTTTTTTTTCGATTTGTTCATGACTTAGCATTTGCACTGGTCACACAGACATTTGGAACATTGGCAGGCGGCGCACGTGCACTTTTCACACTGGCACGCCTTTTTGCACTGGCAAGCGGGTTTGGTAGATGAACAACAGCCGGACATTTTGATATTTAATGTTCTTTGTTTTTTCTTATTTGCGGAATTGGATTCTTGAAATCTGATGATAAAAAAAAAGGATAGTTGCCGGCGATGGATACCTTTATATATTTTGGGTTGAGACAATTGTTCCTGAAGTGTGACTGGCCTGGCAGCTGCGCGCATTGTGCCGCCGAGAATTGCGTGTATTTTGCGCTTCATGGGTGTGCACATAATATATGGAAAATGGAAAAAACTGGAACGATTCTAGATAATCGGTGGAATGATTTTTACCTTGAAGAGGACCCTTGACGAAGAAGGTCTGATATCTTTTCATACCACAAATTCAATATATGTATCTTACAGCCAGGTGTGACCGTGAAGCAGGCTTGGTTTTCATCAATAGCATATTCGACCAGTGTTGCGAACTTTTCGTACACCATCGTATTCGGGGCTGTACGATGGTACGAAAACGAAGGCTCATCGTATCGTATAGACGAAAACTAAGGCTCATCGTATCGTACTTTCGTCTATATCAAAGTACGATTTCGTACACGGTTAGTGAGTTTTTTTGGGCGATTTTGTTTCTTCGCTGGGTGTGGAAGTTTGGGCTGTAAAAAAACGGCTTATCATCCCCTTTCTGGAATAGAACATGATTATCTTCCCATGCTAGCGTGAATTGGCTTGAGCACTGCTGCTGTACTCGCTGAATGGCGCCTCATTGTGACGTGGCGCCCTGAAATACAATTTTCTTGACGCTATCAGTTTGTTCCTCATCTAAACATCAGATCAGCGGCTAACATAGGTTGCGCTATCGATGATGATACCCCTGCTGTAGCCGACCTGCGCTAAAGAACTCGTCAGCTTCATTTCTCTGAGCGAGGAACGATTCACTCGAACTCGCCTTACATTGACAATGTTTTGAAGAATTTACAGAGTTTGGATTTCGCCGACCTCAAAGTATTAATTTCCAAACCTAGCTCAAGGACATGGGAATATTACGACAGACTCGATTCTTTCTAGCCTATACACAGTGTTTATAGTGCCCGGATGTCGAATCCTTACTCCGCTGCTGTTCTTGATCCTCGAATGAAGCTTTAGTAATTCAAACAAAGAGGGTTCCTGATTAATGTCAATACTTGGGTAGAGGAGCGTATCAAAGATGCTTACCATCGCTTTGAGGGAGCCTACGACAATAAGCAGAGTCGTGAAGCTTCTAACGCTTCAGATATTGGGGTGAGGACCAGAACTCAATCGTCTTCTGAGGAAGCATCCGTCAGTTTGACACTTTTGAGTGACGACGAACTGTCTGTCGCTCAGGTGAACGAAGTTGAACTATACCTCATTACGAAAAGAGATGGGCGCTACAAGAGTGTCATTGAGTTCTATCAAGCCAGAAAAGGCACATACCCCGTTCTTTTTGATATGGCAAAAGATTACCCGCACCCTCCGAGTCGTTATTCTCCCACGTGAAAGATGTTGTTACGAAGAAAAGAAATCGAATATCCCCGGAAATGGTGGAGATGTTGGCGTTTCTCAAGTATAGATTATCGGGCTCGAAGGGAACTCCTTCAAGTTCTGACAGCGGAGACGAGCTGGATGAGCTGGATGAAGAGATGGATGGAGAAATGGATGGAGATTCATGTGATGCAGCGAGAACAAGCAAAGGCAAAAATCCGGCTGCCGTTGAAATCGTAATTTAGGTTGACAAGCTTTCGCAAGACTAACTTTTCAAAACAACTTACCAGACTGTCGAAAGAGACTACAAAATGAACTCTGAATAGCTTATAATTCTAGCGTTCATCGAGATTATGCCGATTTATCCCCAAAATATTGGTAGAAACACGACTTTCGTATTCCATCGTACTCATCGTACTTTCGTACGCGTCGTACAGGATCGGATATCCGTATCCGAATACGATGGGCCATCGTATCGGATATCCGACATGTACGTCGTATTGGACTGTACGATGCAACACTGTATTCGACTGAAATTGCGCTGCGCCATCGAGTGCTGCGCCATCGCGTTAGTTTTGCCATGCAGGATCTCATCAACGAAATAATGGAGAACAAGAGATTGATGAATAATCCTTAACGAAACCAAATGATCCATTGATTTTCGATCACTATAAACCAAGAATGTCTGTTTTGAAAGGTCTAGGCAGGCCGAGGGCCAAAATAATATCGTAAGTTTGAAAAAGAAGGGGAGCTAAAGAAAGGCGTGAACGACATGAATGAGTGTCACGTGACTCACTCTGTTTTGACCTCATATAAAGGTTCAAGAGCCAGACCCTTGGATTCAATTTAGCAAGGCTTTTATTATCTGGTCCACTTTGCAGTCTGATCAACCGCCTTACATGTCAGTTAGGACACACGTACGAATGCTGGAATGCGGGCGCCGTGTTTTGAGGGCAGTCACATCGCATTATATGCATTAGTCCGGCCACCTACGAAATGAGAGAAAAAGTTTGAGTATATTCTTTTGTTCCTTCATAATTTGGCTCGATCATTAGCTCGTTGTTTTCACTCGACTCGCCCACTTCACGCACAATTGGTTCTTTCCAGGCTTCTTCCTGACATTACACTTTAGTGGGTATCATATCTTGGTGACCGCGGTTCCTTCAAGCGTACAATAAACCAAAACTTTCAGCGTAACTTCCATCTTTTTTTGTTATTGCATAAATTCGAAGGAAAGCGATCATATGTGCAAGCTGCACTAGCAGTGGAGAAATTTGCAGCCATATGCCCGTGAACACAACAATCTTCCTAAATCTTAATCCCAAGAATCATTCCGAATAATTTATGTTTTGTGAGTTTGTTTTGTTTAGCTATGGACGAACACGTATACCGCCGTGAAATAAACACCTAATTATTTTATATTTTTTCTGATTCTTTTCAGTGAGGCTCGAATATTCACGTCGTGCTCCTGGACAAGACAGACCAGATCAGGGTTCACCACTGAACCGGCACATGTTGTACTTGAATTTTGATCGAAACAAATTCCAATCGTTGATATTGGTATCTCCATCCGAGAACCCAACATGGAGGCCAACCTTGGAAGTCGAGCTCATGGTCACGTGATGCGTGCCGATGGTAACCCCACGCGACGGTGTGAATAAGATGTCGTCAATCTGGAATTTGCCTGTTTCACCGTGATCTATGACCTCAACATGACCAAGATTTGTTGCAAATAAAAAACAGTCATCCTTTTTGATGTCCATTTTTGGATCCATGATGTGGTCCGGCAAGACTGCATGGCTTGCGATATAAAAATCGTTAATCCATTCCGCAGAGTTTATCGTTCTATGAAGAAAATCGTTATACTTTTGCACGGATTCCCACGAAAGGGTCGTGCCAGGGTCAAGAAAGTACTTCGCCACAAATGTATAGAATCCATCATCAAACCGGCCCTCATTGCCGAGGTATATGCTGTGATCCGTTAGCTGCTTGTAAATGTTGCGGAAACTGACTGCACATCCGACTTTCAAAAACTTTTGCAGGTACAATTCTGGCCGGATCTCATGTACCGTCTGCACATAGACGAGAATCACATATGTCTGAAGTTTCACGTGATGCGCTTTACATGCGGCCAAGACTACCGAAAGCTCTTCACGTGACAAATGAATAAACATGGCCGTAGCATTGTTGAGCGAAGAAGTCTCGCTAATGACAGATTCGCTCTCGAAAAAGCAACGAGGCGAAAAAGGCACTGGCAACCGATCGACAAAAAGCAGGTTTTCAAGGCGTGTCTCGAGCAATGCAGTCACCAACGTAGGAAATAAGCCAATGGCGGCCTTGATTGCTGCGGCAGATACTTTTGTGCGGAAATTCGGTCGAAATTTAACACGCTCGAAAAAGGGCGCAGGAATGCCGGTTTCAAGCAACGGTAAATCTTCCTTGATACAAAAAACTTGGTCTTTTCCGGCTGAGACATCAATATCGTTCAACTTTTCGACAAATTTCTTTAGATACGCAAGAATGGATCCCCCGTCAGTGAAACAGTGTGCACAGTGGAAAGTGATCCAGTTAACTTTTTCAAAATAAACAAGTTTCCACAATGGCTTCTTTTGGCGGTGCCTTTCCACAATAGAAAACAGATTGAGTAAAGTCGTATCAAACGTATCCACCAAAAGGTCATCGGTCACGTCCTGATTGATCTCAAACACGTCAGACAATATGATATCTGGTAGCGGCTCCCACCTGATTTTGGGCTCGTTTCCCACCGGGAACATGAAAAGCATTGGGTACTTAAGCACTAGCTTTCTGATTGTGGGAGCGAACATTTCTATAGGAACATTCTTATTGATTTTCACAGATACACTCACGCTTTGAAATATATTTTTGCGCTCGAAATAAAGGAGTAGTTTTTCCATGAAATCGGGCTCGCGGGTCAAGTCCGGGATTGAAATGAGCTTTTTTGACCCTTCAGGACTAATTGTCGCTTTCGCATCCAGTTTCGAGAAGGTTTGGCCCATTTCTGAATGACAAGATTTGGTTGTGAATGTTACGTTGAAAAGAAAGTTTTGGCAATATTGACACGCCGCAAATTTATGTGCTGGTGTATTTCATGTGTAGCCATGCCACACAGAAGAATACGTTTTTGCATGTGTTTTTGGACCCCAAAGCAGAACTGTCTCTGATAATAATTTGACCGGAAACGGAAATCCAGCTTTGATAAAGATCACGCATATTGATTGTCTACCTTGAGAAAAGTCACAATTGAGATCCAGCTTTTCACGCCACGATCTAGCAAGGAGAACAAAAAACTAAGTATATCATCTAAACTATGGAATGAATGCAAACCGATGTCTTGATTATGGATCTCTCCATATTTTTGGTGCTAGCACGGAGAAATTTTTGGCAACTGATTGACCCTCACAAATGTGTCATACTGTTCCAAACGAGAGTGATATACGCGGATGAGTTTAATCAAACAGCTATCCAAGGTCTACATGAATGACCACCAAAATCTTTCTAATTTGAAAAAGCATAATATTCTGCTTTGTTAGGAAAAATGAAACTTGCGTTAGATCTATGCAATGCTCCCTTTTCGAGTACGTAAGGTGAAATTATGGCTTGCTTTCTCTGATGAAACACCTTGAACATAGGCTATTCTCGCATAATCATGACAACTTCATACTTCATCTGCGTCAATTTCTCGGTCTTATGAAGGGAGATGAGAATAATAATCGATTAAAGATTTGTCTGAGATTAACTAGTGCATGAAATCTCAATTCGGTCAGACTCACGTGAGTGAAATGGAGACAAATATGAGTTTAATCGTTGTCTTACGTGGCGTGCAGAAAAAGAAGGTATGCTTGGTCATAACAATATGTATACGTGCTGAGTTCCAAGGGTTCCTCCAGCGACTGCTTAAAACTTATCATACAATGATAAGGACCTTATCAAGTTGCTTGACTTACGTTTGAAATAAAAAAATGAGAGGACAAAAACGGCTTACGCCCATATCAGCCGAAAAATGAGAAATTTGCTCCAGCCATAATCTTTTTCTGGGTCTCAAACTTGAAGCGATCAAATGTTACCACGGCGTTTCCAATTACATCTCATTCACTACCAGTTATGACTCAAATAAATCCTACATTCGCTGCAATTGACCCTTTTTATACCATTTTTACATACACACCAAGCTGATTAATAGCCCAGCAACACTTTCTCAACTGCCGCAACCAAGATATCTGCATGCTTCTCCTCAAACACCAACGTGGGTCTCAAACGCACCGAATCCTCGGCACAACCGCCAATGTTCACACCCACATGCTTCATATCGGCCAAAAACCGGTTTCTGAGCTCGGCCTTTCTGAATGTCCATGCAATAAATGTGGCGCGACCCTGGCCCCTCAAATCCGCAAGGTGTTCGGGAAACTTCTCGCTCAATTTCGCCAATTTCCCGTATAAGTAGTCACCGACGCGCGCGGCATGTTTAGCCAAATCTTTTTCAACAACCTCATGGCCAATTGCGCCAGCCAAAATCATTCTCGCTGGGTCACCGCACCACGTGTTGAACTGGCGGTATGGCTGGTTGGGAATCAAGTCATCGTTGTGGTAGTAGTATCCTGCAGATTGGAATTTCTTCGAAAACGTCACCATGTCTGGTTTGGGCAGTAAGTTGAAGTGCTCATGAGCCCACATCTTGCCCGTGGCGGCCACACCGGTCTGCACCTCGTCCACAATCAAGAGCGCGCCGTATTTGAGGGTTATATCGCGTAAACCCTGGAAAAATGCCGCCAGCGCGTGGTTGTCGCCACCCTCAGACTGAATGGGCTCCACCAAAAGCGCCGCGATCGGCACGTTCCACGACTTGAACAACGTCTCGACAATCGCCAAGCAGCGCGCATCCTCCTTTTCATTAGCGTCGGCGTTTTCGGTTAATGGGTACCTGTATGCAGGAAACTCTGCTTTGGGCCAGTTAAATGACGGCATATCCAACTTGTGGATCGGCTTCAGGCACGTGGTCAGCGCCGACGCAAATAAGCGTCCGTGGAACGCGCGCTGGAAAGATAAAATTGCCAAATCGGGCGATCCTGGCGCCTGATTCCTCATCACAGTCTCGTTTTCGTGGCTCGAAAATGGCGTAGCAAAACCCCTGCGTTTGGACTGGTACCACATGAACGCGGCCTTGAAAGCCAATTCATTGGCATCTGCGCCAGAAAGACCCGACCACACCTTATCCTGACCCTCAGGAGCCACTTTCAACAATTCACTGATAATCTCCTCAGTGTCCTTTCCAGGGAAATTGCCCAATGCAGGTCTGTTCACTATAGCTCTCACCATTTTGTCCAGTTTTGCAGCCTCAATAAGCGCCGGGTTGTTGTACCCCAATGGGATCGACGCGATTTGCGCATACACATCCAAATAGGAGTTTCCGTCAACATCCACAATATAGTTACCCACCGATTTCTCGTAGTCAGCCACGAAATATGCCGGTCTTGCGTCGGTGACTTTGCCCAAAGAGGCCACAGCCGCCTTCAGCTGTGGACCAGGCAATTCGGACACCACCTGTGGCGCCTTGGGCTCGTCGGGGAAGTATTGCTCGCACACAGACATTTCGGAAAAGAAGTAGTATATGAGAGATGAAAAAATCACCAACACGCTGGAGGAGGCGAGAATGGCCATGCCTTATATACTGTGGTGTTTGTGCGCCTAGCGGGTAGTGCCCGATCGGGAAATCGCGCTAGCGCATGGCGGGTGTGGTTGAGCGGCCGCGGTGGGCCGCTAGCGCTAGCGGGCTGCACGAATCGGGCAGGACCTGGCGTGCGCGCTAAGCGAGACGTGTTTTGAAAGCGGGCCGCCAAACGCGAGCCGGTCACGTGACGCAAACAGCTGGTGCAAATGCCGTTGGGGCTGAACACTTGTTTGACAAGATTGCTGTATCATTTATAGGCTCAGGATGAAGGAGAAAAAAAGAAACTCATTCCTATGATTAAATTATAAGTATGAATTTGGGTGTTCAAATTTCATCAACGCTATGCCCGCTCATAGCAGGCCACACATTATTTCTTTTTTCTTTTTTGTTCGTGTTCTCCGCACGGGACTTTTTGGAAGTACACTCCCTTCAGTAATTGCAACATCACACATTTATGGAATGATAGTCAGTGACCGTGTTTGCAGTAAAAAACCTGAAAAACATGAAGATGAATTTATGACACACTGAAATTTAAACTAATTTTGATGGCGTGAAATAATCAAAAGACAATGGAAAGACTAAAAATGCATATCAGTGAGATAAGGAATTCCAGACGAGATTCTAAAGCGAAATTTGAGGCTTTCAATCTCAATCTTGTTCTGTTTCTTGCCCGCTTGTACCAAATCAAAAGCCCGATTGTGTTTTTGAGGTCTTTGAGATTTTGTCTAATACGTCAGCTGAATTAGTACTTTTCTGTGTGTTCTACTAAGTGAAATGAGGGAATGGTATATATGTGCATTCTCGGCAGAGCTGAAATTTGCTCATTTACTGGAGTTTCCTCTTTGAGATTCGAACCAAAAAACAGAAGAAAAAAAAAAAAACTCGGATTGTCCAAAATCAACTTGCAAGCTTAAATTAGTGAATCTCTTGCTCGCGCGAAGCCAAAAAACAGAAGACTTTCTCAAAGTGTGTATATCACCAACACCGTAAAATATACTTTCGTCTTGAGCGCAACGGCAATTGCAAAAATTTTCTTCGCAAAACAAAAAAAACCGTTTCAAACTCTCACGCAGTCGAAAAAGCACTGACCTTGAGTGATCACATGCAAGAGAAGTTTGCCAGTACATCCAGAAAGGCCAACAATTTGAGATCAGTATTTATTTTCTCTTTTTTTAAGAGCTGGCAAAACCACAAAGCCGAATTTATTTAAGAATTCTTTAGAAGATTTTCATTCGTGATTTGCTTCTGAAATTATACTTCAAAAAAGGCGAGAGGCGGCACTGTTTTGTGTGACTACTGGAATTACATATCAGTAATACACCACCAAACTAAAGATGCCCGCTAACAAGAGTTTCAAGGTCAAGCAGAAGTTGGCTAAGGCCCAAAAGCAGAACAGACCATTGCCTCAGTGGATCAGATTGAAGACTGACAACACGATCAGATACAACGCCAAGAGAAGACACTGGAGAAGAACTAAGTTGGGTGTATAAGCGCATTTCTGCCCGACATTCTTCATGTACTTTGTATAGCAATACACCTGATCATATCATACAAAAAAAAAAAAACAAAAGAATCCCAAACCAAAGTAGGCTTGCGTTTTTATTTCAATCTTTCTTAGGTGAAAACTGGCGTCCAAACTCTACAGTTTTGCATTATATGAAACAGAGTGACAGCAAGAAGACCTGGAATGACCACCAAACTCCTGTATTGAGCTCAAAGTCTGTTTCTGCCAATAGTCACCTGAAACCCTGATCGACTCATGAATTTCTTGATTCTCAATTTCACTCGGCGATCAAGCATATAAGTCCAGATTGATCTGTCGCTTTGAAGACCGGATATATGGCTTGTAGCAAATATGGTACGATTCCTTGCACTTTCGGTGATTTTTGTTCTCTCATGTGTAAGTGCCACTTTGGCCTCTACTGATAGGCATGAATTTGGAAAAGTTAGAAACATGTTGAACCAAACAAATGCTTCACAAACCAACGAGAGTGTGGCGCTCTCACCAATACCATACAACGAGACGGAGAACATAGACCGTGTTTCGCAACATGATGCGGCCCTAATCAGAAGCACGCGTGACCTGCTATCTTGGCTTATACAGCGGCTAAGTGGTTTTATCTATGATGACGCTTTCGATATCGTGAATTTTTCCAACCAAGCAAGATCGCTTTTGAAGGAGCTTTCACAAATCACGCACTGGGTGGAGGTGGCACAGTTTGAAAACAAAGATATTTTGCGGCAACTTTCATTTGCAAAAGAAATGTTCAGTAGCATGTTAGAGGCTGCAAAAACGACCAGTTTCTATGCCACTGACGGGCCGGGCCAAGACTTGGTATGCAAATTGATCCAATTAAACGTCAGGCTCTTTGCTCTATACGACTATAGGGGACTACCAGATATACGCCAGTACGCATATGTGCACACGCTTTATGGCCTAATTCTCAAGTTGGATATGCTCGAGAAAAACTTCAAGCAGGTGAGAAAAATCCCCGCGATCGTCCATCTCATGTTTACGTCTCAAATGGAACAGGCAAGAGGACGGCTTGAGTTATTGGCAGGCTATACTACCCAGGCTTGAGTACTTGTGTGGGCGGGATATGGCTTTTACGTTGTGATGTGTGTGCGAGCTGAGAAAGGATTATAGCTTTTGTCGCGTGGATTTCTATTGAATGTCCTGGTTCCAAGCCGGTAGGAGAGAACAAATAGCATCGAAAGGGACTTTACAATGGTGGCTGCATGGGCCTACTATCTTAACTATATTATCCCAGTCAAGTGGGAGAGATAACCTCAATGATGACACTGAAGGCCTAGATTCGTAACAGATCGTCGAATGCTCTTCGACAAACGTTCATTGGCGGACAAAAATGAAATAGGTATATGAGCTCCTCTCGAATGATTGCTAAGGTGACAAATGCATTCAAGTCAGTTTTATGTATGAATTAGCTTTTAAGCTCGCGGTCCAAGGCCATGGGTCTATTTGTTTTCCGTTTTCTTTAATAGAGAGCGTGGACCCCAGATCCCAGTAACTGTAATAAGTTGTGTTTAGAAAAACCACAACTTTTTCAGGAGATGTGGAAATAGTGCCCAGTTTAAATCCTCAGTCAATATCCTTATAAAGGGAAACAAATCGTCAGGAAAAGAGAAAGAAATAGCTCTAGCCCATGACACGTCTCCAAAAACCTTTCGCGTCCGTTCAAGACCCTTTCTGCGAACTTGCTATATCTGGAATCCATCGTTTCAATATCATGGCGTTGAAACATCCTCACTCGTAGTTCCACCAGACTCACCCTTGCTGTCGTCGCAAATCTGTGGAATTGCTTGTTTTTTGGCCCTTAAAATGCAATGTTGTCTCTGTACGATAGAGTAATAACAGCCGAGAATAAAGCACAATCACGAATCGGCCGTCCCACTTCTCACGGCCAGCCTTGAAGTCAGCAATACTGTGCCCGTTTTCCCTCCGCTTACGAGCCGCATCATCGAGTTCATGAATTCCATTTTTTTATTCTGGAGACAAACGAAAACTTGGAGCTTGGAGTTGTATAGTGCATACCGAATTGTTTGGCTTGAGTTATCTTGCCCGATTTTTCTAGTAAATCCAGGTTTTCTGAGAAAGAAAATGGAGGAGCATACTCGAGATGATTCCATGAGAAAAGAAAAAATTGAAACCCTAGTAAAAATCGGAATTATGATCAAAAAAATATGGCCTCCTGTGTGTCTAACGATCGTTTGAAAATACTTAATCCAGCAGCGATATATTCAGATATTATGGCATACAAACCAAAATTGGACCAATTGAAAAGTGGTAATTTGAAGGACCTCTTCCAGATTTTGAACCCAAGTAGTATACAACGCCACAAAAATGGGCACTCTAGTGTTATTTCTGTTGCCGACGTTTGGCTGTTTATAACATGTCGGTTTACTGAAAAAGGCGAGAAACTTGCTGAAAACGGCTTAGTGGTCTTGAATTCATCACTGCTTAGTCTCCATTCGTCAACATGCGAATCGTCGCACAAAGTTGCCCTGGAATTTTATATTGATGTGCCCAGTGAGAGCTGGTATTCTTGTAGTAGGTTTTTATCAGTGAACTAGCGGAATTAGAATTGGAGCTTCGCAGATGACGTTTCAAATTACCAATGATTCAATCATATGGGTGGAATCAAAGCTGACCTTCTTTTACCGTGTGTGTTGAATAGCAAGTTGTACAAAAATGTGCCTCAATATTCGATTTATTCTTAACTTTGATGCAATAATGTGTCTAAAGCGCTGTACATATGTAAATACAAGAAGGGTGCTGGGATTTTCAAAGATGCGTCGGCCTGAATATCTCCTGGCTTGTTGCACCTTGTGTATGTCTTCTAGACTAGCTAAAGTTCAAAAACTAATCTAAAAACCCATCATCATCATTCTAGGATGAAAGTCCTCTTTCTGCAGCCTTGCGGTCATAAGTGGCCTCAAAAACCGATGATCAATTTATATGCACAGAGTGTTGAATAAATCGCTCGCCAAGATTTGTTGCAAAGAATGTGGTTCTTGCTGACTAATGGAGAATGATGTGAGTGTGGGGGACTTTATGGTGTGATGAATGAAGCGATCGATTTGAACTTCAAGCCACACGTTTTAAAAGAACAAAAGAGATGCACTTTTGGTCACGACTTTTAACATTTATTTCTGTTTTTCCCTCGGTGGGTCACACTTTCACAATTCCGGAGATGCAGCTATTGACCCATCTATTGACTACCATAAGCTCTCTGATATCCATGAGCGCTGAGCAAGCCTGCTTGTCTATTTTGACTTTCATCTTCTTTTCTTTTTTGAATAGACAATAGCGGCACAGAAGATGCGTTAAAATGGAAGTTCGAACTGTCGCGCTTAATGGTTATGAATGTATATACCGGTAGGGGTCTAACAGTTTTCCGCATGACCAATTGGTATTCCGAGGGTAAAAAACGCCAAGAGCACAGATTGTGGTAAGATACTAAAGGACTAGTTGATTGATTCAATAACTATATCATGAAAATTTTTGTGATATGAAGCAGGAAGTTTTGGAAGTCTACCAGTAAATTTTCCTCAAAGTGTTCGTATTCTTGTTGCGTCCGACATCCCGACGGTTTCAATCATCTATTTTTAACAATGCTGACTGCATAGACCCCTCAGCTTTCAGGGCAAAAACTATTTGACTCATTGTTCGAAAACAACCGGTCCGATAAAAATTAAGGGGTCTCGCTTGAATTCATTCCAGGGTTTCGAGAAAAAGTAACAGCGTTTCAAAATAATAAGTCACCGAAAATTATTGAGTAATTCACGACAGACTCATCCGTAGACGGAAAAAAAATTGTAAATACTTACTTGCACTGAATCAAAAGACTCGAGTGGATAAATCATCCCCGCTTTACGCGTGTACTCAAAGTCTCGCTTGATTCTCGTCAATGCATCATCTACTCTTCTCATTGTTCGGGCTCAAATTGGCAATTTGTTCACTAAAAAAGCCAAGCTGAGAAAAAAGAAGAACAATAACAACAACGGCAAAGGACAATGAAAGGTTCAGACCCCAGAAAATATGAATGAGCTTTTCAATCATATAAAGAGGGATAGGCTTTTATCTTGAATTGAAATTTTTGTTTTCATAGAAACACAATCAACTTTTTTCAGAATGAGAACGTGCTTGACCTTGGTTGCAACCGCGATTTTGTCATCTTTGGCTGCTGCGGCCCCAATGACCGACAATGTGGATGGAAAAGTGATCAGTAAGGTGGTTCTGCCTCAAGTCGGTTCCATGAAGGACGTTGATTCGGAATCTGCTTTGTTCAAACGCGACGAAAAAAAACGTGGCCATTAGTCAAGCCCAAGTGGCTAGAAAAATCAGGGACGTGATTCAACGTGAATTGTCGCTCTTGGTGGGAACATTGATTACAAGAGTTGGGAAAACTCAAGAGCCAGCTACGAGCGCATTTTTGCCCAGATTGAGGATCGAGTCGAGGACGTCAAGAAGCTTTCCGGCGGCAATTTTGACATTGAAAGGGAGCTCAGCTTTCTTAGAAACATGCAAGGAGCAATGACCGGAAATGCGGAGAAAATTCACGACCTTGGAGAACGCGACTTTGCCGGAAAGATTTGGTGAAAGGAATGATGTTGCTCAGTGTGGAAATGTTTGCGTTGTTTGATGTACAGGGACACGCCCATACTCTGAACCCTCGGTTTGCGAAGAAGTATGATGAAATCAAGTCAAGAATCGCTTCTTTGATGGAGGGCGCTAAGGACGAGCTTCGCATGACCGATACGCTGCGTGACCTCTTTGAAGAGTATACCAGGCGGGTAAACTATAGCATGAGACAAGTGACAAGGTCCATGGCGAAGGATGGTCAGAAATTCATGAGATTTGATTAGTTCTGGTTTGCTTTTGCCAATGCATAATTTACCAGCGCCAGTTCTTGTGATTGGCTGGAATTATACAAATAAAAGCTTTATCTTTTATTCATAGCCCGTAGAGGATGAAGATGGTGTTGTCTGTATACAGTGGTCACAAGCGGCAAGCAATGCGACAAAAGAGGCAAAATATCTCTCCGTTGCAGTTATTTGAAAAATGTAACACAATCCACTCGACTGGGATCTGGCTGCAACGCGATAATTTCCATTGTTTACTCAAATCAATGTGAGATGCAACCGCGGAATTCAACCATGATCGAGACGGAATCCAATTCGAATACAACAAAAAAAACTTTTTGCAGCCATTGATTTGCAAAGCGCATAAGGTGATCATTCACACTAATTAAAAATCCCTTAAAGGTGTATCTTTGGTGGAAAATAGGCTGTCAAATGACATTCCGTGCTGGATCTAGATACTTGATCAACCGCATATGCAAATGAAAATGGCTGGGAGGAAGAAATGCGTTGGTGACAAAGAATCCTGAAAATAATGTCTGCTTTTCAAACCCAATGGCGGTTTGTTTCCGAAACAAGAATCTGCCTCTCCCATAAGACACAGCCTGCGCGGAATCAATGATTAATCCGTCCAAATCCAGCTTTTCACTGGGCTTACTAGACTTTGGGTACTTAAAGGACTGATAATGTCCCCGGATGATCCATCAGCAGATAAAGACACGGTAATGATGAAACTGATATTTCGTACTGCAGCCGTTCTTGCAATTATTGCAATCCTGACGGCTTCGGCTATTTTGAACAACAACATTGACCCGTACCAGGGAATCACCAGGCTCACACCCGTTCCTCTGCTTGAAGGCTTCAAAAGAGTATCTGAGGATTTGGTCATGGACCTGCCCATGAGCCTGCTCATTGACCCGGAGGCTTCTAAGCATAGAGCGCATGAGGCAAGAATGCGTTTGGAATGGTATATCAAGGACTTGAGAGGGTTTGTTATCAACGCCGAATTTGATTACCATGGGTTTGAGAAAAAAATCAATAAGTTCAGACACGAGCTCGCCGATATCGAATTCATGATCGAGTCAGGGCTCAACCATAAACACGACTTGGGCACACTTATGGTCCACGCACGCAGAATGTACCAGTTCTGGGTGGACTCCGCCGATAAGTTGAACCGGTACGTGAGAAGTGAAATTCCTGGACACGCCGAGGTTTTCGAAATGATCCAATTAAACGTGCAGGTAGTGGTACTACACACGCCTGAAGATTTTATCGAGCGCCAAAATGAAAGCCATAAGGTACGTGTGAAACAGGTCTACTGCAAATATTTGAAGGTGCACACAGACTTCAATAGAAATGCGCTGGTGCCGCTTGGCATGCGGGCGTTTTTCAGGTACCTCGTTTCGATCATAAAACCTGTGCTTGACACGATCAAGACCCAGGCGGAAATCACTGATCTGGACGACACTATCTGTGCAGAATTATTCGTCGAGCGCGAATCTCACGGCCGTGCAGCCAATACTATCTAGTATGTAGCTGACTGTTATTTTGGTGAAGTGATTGGTTTAAATATGCACAATAAATTTGCTCTTCTTCTTGATATGTAGCGTAATTAATCATTTGAAAAGGCTTTTATGATATTCGTGGAATCATATATCACTATATGTCACATGAGAGCAGTCGTTTGGTCCAGATTGTATAATCAATTACTTTGAATCTAAAGATCGTGATTGAAAATCGCAATTCTCGATATATAACACGAGTTCGGCCAGCCAAGCGTTTGCGCTTATGCTTCGGGGTCCCAAAAGAAGCTTGTTCATTTAGAAGACCGGTTACTATGAGAATGGTGATGATGAAGATAGATGCAATTCACTATTGACGGCACAATACCTACTTAGACTTTCATAGCTAGAGCACAAGATTCTGTTATAATGATTGAAGCATCGTACCATACAAGACTGAAGTAAAAAAGAATTGCAAGCTTGTATACTTTTGGTACCGTGATGGAAAAGTATGATAAAAACATGCCCATCGCTTCGAAAGAGAAGACTGGCTGGCAGATAATAGTAAAACCCATCGTTTTAAACATATTCATTAGCTTATTATAGAGACCAGTGGATTCTGGGTGATTCAATTCGTGTACTGATAAGGTGAAAGTTTGTGTTTGGAAAAGTGAAAGATTATTGCAGATGGAGTCGCCCGGCCTTGGCAAGCCTCTGGCATTCTTGGCTGATTCCGTATGTCTTGATGCACACGTGGAGATAGGCTGTTTCTGCGGCACATGTTAATGTAGACTGGAATGGACCCGGCTGGATAGATAGATGAATGGATGGATGGCTATGACCATAGCCACAACGACACATACTGGATCATCCAGAAACTCAAATTCGAGGCCGAAGGCGGAGAAACAGATCTGGGATTTCGCAAGGTGGAATATGGCGTTGGCAGGAGACTGATTTTCCCCGAGCGGGGCGGTGGCGGAAAGCCTTGAATCATTGTCACGGCCACCGGTAATGTACTCCCAGAACCAAAATCAGAACCAGGCCCAGTACCAGGATCAGATCCAGAACCAGATCCAGAACCAGATCCAGATTACGATATACATTTCAACGTACGCTTTCCGACTTTAATGACCAACATGTCACTCCCGCGTCTGGATCCATTTTCACATAGAAATGCATTTGGTACCCTCAAATGAAAGATCTCACATTTTGCGGTTCATAGCGTACACAAGATAAATCCGTAGGTTTTCTCAAAATTGGCTCATTGTCACACAGCACAGCCCACACGGAATCTGATCCTGATCAGAGCACACCATACATGATATCTGGTAGGAAATTCGTACTTAAACCCATGGAAAATCCAGTTTTTTTTTTGAGTAATTCACAAAGCAAGTACACTAATGAAAATCGCTATTTTCCTCCTTCCGAGCTTTTTTCTTTTGTTGGCGGCTGAAAACCTACTTATCAATAATATCGGCCCCAATTCAACAATCACCAAACTCAACCGCGTGGATCTGCTTGAAGGATTCCATCATGGGCCAGATAAGATAAACCTGTCATCCGGAAAGCTAGAAATTTCAGGCGCAATGGAGGCGCAAAAGGCCAAAATGTTATTGGAATGGTTTTTACGGGACTTGAAGCTGTATGTCACTGACACAGACTTCGACTACCGAGCATTTGAGAAACACACCGCCAAGTTGAGACATAGGCTCGCAGACACTGAATTCCAGGTGGTGTCTAAACTCAATCATGACGACGGGTTGGAAAAATTGGCAGCAAACGTACGAAAAGTGTTCCAGATCTTTGTGGACTCGGCCGATAGGCTCAACCGGTATTTGGCAAGCGATCTTCCAGGACATAACGAATTATACCGCATAATACAATTATATGTGCGTGCGATCGCCATGCAAAACCCACAGGAAATGCTTGATCGTCAGAATTTTGGGGTGAAAAGAAAGTTGAAGCGCCTTATTTGCAGCTACATGGACGTGGAAGCCGACTTCAAACAACAAGCACGCGTGCCCCCCGGAATGCAGGCTTTATTCGAGCTGTATGCCAAAGAAGCGAGAATTATGCTAAGTGCGTTTAAGAGCCAGGCAGGAATCCAAAAAATGGATGACCAGATTTGTTTTGAAATGGACGGTGTGCATAAAGGCCACACAAAGGGTGTATAAAAGATGTAGTTTGAGTAGGATATATCTACTGCCGCCAATGTTGAGCTCAATGCTGAAATGTATCTGTAGCGGGAATTCAGACACTTTGTTTTTTGAGAATTTTCATCCCAGGAAAAGCTTTGATAATTTTGAGTTACTCCAGGAGGCTACCAGATAACCTACAAGAGATGAATTGCCAGAGAGGGAATTCCGGCACGCAGATTCTTATGCGAAACGTGGATGCAAAATTAGTATTCTATTACACAAATGTTTGAACGTGTGGCGATGAAAGATGTCAACGAGAAGTCACAAGCGATAAAACACAAAATATTATTGAGGTGATCCGATTGTTTTGCTTTTTTACGAATCAGATCGTACCTTTCATGATATCACGATTACCTCTGGCGTGAATGCAAGGTCACGTGACCGGCCTTTCATGTACAATTTTTGAAGCAGGGTGATATCACTTGTCGTCTAGCCCGTGACTAGATGCAGAAAACCTGTTTTTTTTTTTTATATTAATCTCTCCTAAAATGATTAATCAATTCGCTTTTTCCAGGCTTGCTTCAATATGATCTCCATGAAACTGTATACATGTATACTCAAGTTCAGGCTAGTCTCGCTACCGGACCTCGAATGGCGGTGTATTGGCTAAGACTTTCTTTCATCACTCAAAATTGCAAATTTTAGCCTTGCTTTGGAGTGGATTGCGTTTAAATCCATAAATTTTAGTTGATTCGATGACTTCACATAATACCATACGCGGGCAAGACGCAGACATGCTCCACACTCATAAAGTTGTGAACGGATTCCCAGTCATGATATGGACAGGGACCAGGGGCAGAAATAACCTTGAGTTTTCGCTAATAATACTTCTGGTCAGGGAATTTTTCCATGTAGCCATGCAATTCAAGCTTTTCTCATCATCATGATTGGTTCTTGAAAGGTTCTAAAAAACCCTAAAGGAAAGCTTGATCCATGGCAATGGGATAATGTGGTTGAACTTCAAGAGTCCTGATTAGAAAAAGAAAAACACTCTAAAGTCTTTTACGAACGATCAGGACTCAGCTGGAGCATCAGCCCGTTGACTGTACGCAAGGCTTGCGAAAAAGATAGTCTGCCCCGAAATCCAATGTTGTCATCAGAAAGTGATTCGTTTTTTCGCGAGAATTGCCTCTACGGAAAGGCTAGCAAGTGAATAAATATTGAAAACAAAACAAACAAAGGACCCCAGAAAGTAGCCTATCGCAGTATTTTATGCTTTTTTGATCTACGGCAGGCCTTGCGGTCTTTTTCAAAATCACGCAACATGTTTCCGATCTGACCCGAGACCCATTTGTTGCATTCCAAATTCTGGTCGGTCAACCCAAGACCGATACTGCTCTTGACCTTCTATAAACATTTCCACTCATCCATTTGGCTTCAATGATGTCACGCGACAATTGAAAAAAGATTTGGAAGAAAAAATAAGAAAAAAAAACATTGCTTTTATGAAGCAAAGTGTTGTTTTCGATCAGCACGCCCCTGCCGATATCCAGCACGGCGTCAAATCTGGCGTGTGTTGGTGCCCGGTTATCTTTTAGTGAGGAAATGAGTTTTCCAGTCAAACTATGCAAGAAAAAAAGTCAGAAATCCTGCAATTTACATACACACATTCACGGATGATACTCGTCACGTAAGGCCCAAGCGTGTAAAGATTATTATTCCCCATGCAATGTCCCTAGATCAACAGTATGGGTGAGTGTTCTTTCTGAAAACCTATGTATACGCTTCTTCGCGAAAATGTAAAAAAATGCAAAGAAAAACAAAAAGTTGGCCTTTTACGAGTGAATTTGTATCACTCCAAAATCATTAGCCTTTATTTTATGCGACATGGCCTCGGTGGTGGCAGCTGCTGCGCGCGGTTCCGGGACTGCATATAGCCCGGAACGCCTGCATGGAAGCTCATCGATGGGTCTTGGAAACAAACATCACTAATAATAATATTAAGGATAAGTTTGATCGAGCCGAATCACAGTCAGAGCGTGTATATACACTTGGGTGTTTGTTTGAAGATCCGAAAAGCAAGAAAATACTCCAAATTATTGCTTTTAAAGGCCAAATTACCTTATTCACAGCTGAAAGAACACTTATAGTGATACATTAATTTTATCAGATGCAGCTGGAAGAGACGCAAAGCTCACCGGAGATCGACGAGCAAGCGAAAAACGACCTCATAACGACGGATGATGGGCTCGACCAGGCGATCCAGCGTGCCATTGCGCAGCACGACTTGGAGCAGCAGCAATTGGAGCAAAATGGCAATTTGAGTGCTGAAAATGAACAAATGGGTCATGAACTACAATCAGAACAGGGGCAGGGCGGCTACGAAGGGGCTCAGGACACTCAGAGGCATGTAGAACCCAGAAATGATGCTTTTAACTCGGACTTGGCTGAGCACGGCATGGATCTCGGCGGCTCGCCGTTATTGGATGCAGCCCAGGAAAAACAACACCTTCAGATGATTGCAGACGAGCTCAAGCGCGCGGCCACTGACCCGAAAGAAGCTGAGGCGAAAAATGAGGGTGGGGAGTACGACGATAGCCTTGATCTGGACGAAGAGAGCGAGTCCGAACGGGGAATTGCGCACGCGGACTCGTTTCCGCAACAGGGCCCCGAAACGGGCTCGGGCGAAGCTCCTGGAAGCGATGAAAATGGTTCAGGGACTCCAGGTGGTGCTGAATCCGAAACCGGGCATGCCCTGACAGAATTCCCCGAACATGGGGCCGTTCTGCATGGTTCCGGAGAACACAACGAGAACTCCGAGGGCACATCTGAGGGCGCCCCAAACGCTGCAGGCGCGGAAGCAGAAGCGGAGGAGGGCGCCACCGGGCATATCCCTGCCAACTCGGAACTTTTGGCCACAAACAACGCCATCGCCGCGTATAATGCGCTTCTGAGCCAGACCCCGCTGATGGCACTGCTCACAAAGGCGCATTTGGCCGCGTTGCCGCTCCCCATAGTGCCCACAAACCTCATGCCTGCGCGGATCCAGCTTTTGGTGAGCTCCTTGGCGGTTTTGGACAACTTGGCGACTCAATTGCTCCGGGTGTTTGCCGCCGGGCCGTACCAAAAAATCATCGACTTGGCGCTGAGCCCCGAGACCGCTCCTGGGGCTGCGTTTCGCGACTTGACCTCATTGTTTGAGTTCACCAAGCGACTTTACTCCGAAGAAGACCCGTTCTTGACCGTGGAACATATCGCGCCAGGGATCTGGAAAGAGGGCGAGAAAACGCCTAGCATGTTCCAGTCACGTGAGCAGACCATTGAGCTGACGCTACGCAAGGTGAATTTGGCCACTTTCCTTGCCGCCACGTTGGGCACGATCGAAGTGGGCTTTTTCCACCTCAACGAGTCTTTCTTGCATGTTTTCTGCCCCGCCAACGACCTAGACCCAGCCAATTCCATGCTGAACATGAGTGCAAGTAACATGAACCTCCAGAGCGGCGCCGGGTGTAATATTGGCGAAAAATGCGGCAAGCTTTTGAAACCGCAGGCCAGTTTATACCTAGATTTGAAAACACAGGCGTATATCTCAGCCATTGAGGCCGGTGAGCGGCTGAGCGAGGAGATTTTGGAGGATATCTTGCCTACAAACCTAGAGGAGATCTTACAGGCACGTCGCGGCACAAAAGTGCTAAGCCCGACGGAAATGGACTTTATCCACCGATGCAATTCGCGCAAGGAAATATTATTGAACTACCCGCCGGGCCATAGTCTCAACGAGGAGTACGAATGGTTTGAGTTTCTCAAGGATTTGTTTGATTTCGTCGCGAAAAACATGGGCTTCCTCTTATGGGGCAAAAAGGGCAAGGCGGCGCCAGTGCGTGCCAGTAGGAACACGCATCAGCAGTCACCCACGCCCCACAGTGATGAGGTGCTCCAATATGTGCCAGAACGGCCACGCGAGGAGCCCGTAAGGCCAGGCAGAGGCCCCACCAAGGGGCTTGACGATATCACCGCGGCGCTTTTGCCGAGCGAGATCCAGGAACAGCAGATCCACTTGAAAATCAACCCGGCCATGTCGAAAGGCCCTAATAGGAGGCCATGGACACGTGAGGAGGAAAAGGCATTACGTCATGCGATGGAATTGAAGGGAACACAATGGTCGGTGATTCTAGAGCTCTTTGGACAAGGAGGCCGGATCAACGAGTCGTTGAAGAACAGGACGC
This sequence comes from Metschnikowia sp. AWRI3582, assembly GCA_002894445.1. Lineage (NCBI taxonomy): Eukaryota > Fungi > Ascomycota > Pichiomycetes > Serinales > Metschnikowiaceae > Metschnikowia > Metschnikowia sp. AWRI3582. The sequence goes on along the minus strand of LPNK01000129.1, from coordinate 36,534 downwards.
AGGTCCAGTTGAAGGACAAGGCACGCAACTGGAAGATGTTCTTCTTGAAGTCGGGCCTTGCAGTGCCGCATTATTTGCAGAAAGTGACGGGTGATTTGGAACGAGACGATAAGCTGCGGGCGAAAACGGCGCGGAACAAGAAAACCGCCGCGGCACCGGTTCCTCCAGTGGCGAAGCGAGACGCGACTCTCGGACAGGACAATATCGATGAAGAGTTGAGGAAACGGCAACGGTTGGAGTGAATATGACTGGCAATCAGGGGTTTTATACAGATCGTGTGAGGTCACGGCGGCAAACTTTTGGAGTTACAAGTCACGGACACGGTCTATTGGTACGAATCCAGTCGGATTTCGTGATGGAATGTTTGTGATGTCACGTGAGTCCCGGGAGACCCGAAGAATGTACATTTTTTCTTTGGCTCTTTGGGTATCACGTTTCACAGGGCCTATAGAATAATGGGGACACGATGATGAAAAGCGTCGCGGGAGATCACATGGTTCGATTCAACTTATGAATTTGGAAGCCATTCTGGCGTGGCTTAGTGTTTCAGTCCAAAAGGCAATGACGTGCATTTATCTGTATGATATTCCGTCGGTGATGCAAGTCCAGACGTAGGCACATTTGCGTGGTGGAACTTATCAATCTGACAGAGATGCATTTTCTTTGGTTGTTTAGCCTTCAATAAGACATGGAAGATCTCGATAACTGGCGAATTTGTCCAATATGCTATCGTACAATGGCTTCCCATTCTGGTGTCATCAGTATGGACTAGGGCGTGAGACCCATGAGTTTATATTTCTTGTAAGATATGTACAGTTAAATGACTTTTCACATGAATTCATATTTTTTTCTTTTTTTTTTTTTTTTTTCTTTTTTGAAGCAACGATTGAATCGGCTCAATGAAATAATCGAGACGCATGTCGTTTTTCATGCGTTGTCACGACAATCATAACTCTGGGTTAGAGTCTCATCTCCAACTATTGTGGACAACAAAATGACCTGTTTTCAAAGTGAACGAATCCTAGAATATCGGTGATACTGTGCACAAAATACTCTCCAGTACTGGAATTCTTGAACTACAGTAAACCTGAGCACCTCTTACAGTCCAATTACTTAAGTCTTACGTTCCATGCCTATGTTCTTGACCTCGTCGCAAGCTATCTCTGCTGAGTGAGTTTGGCCTGGATCTTGATCTGGATCTGGTCAGAATATGAATATTAATTGAGAGAATTGACATCATGGGTCTTTCAAGGAAGTCAGAGCCTTGCCGAAGGCAGGGCGACTCTAATTACATTGACACAGTTAGACCTGTTATGAGGATCTTGATTTCAAAGATATTTGGCGACATTCCTCAAAAATAGTACGAAAGTTTGTTTTTAAATTTGAAAAATGCGCTATTGGTGAAGACATCATGGGTACCCCCTTCAATTCTTCTCAATGTATGTGATTCTTACAAACAGGTCTTACCGAATCTCCTGAGTTTGAAGAGACGGCCTTTTACAAGGATAACAAACACGTGATTTTACAATGAATGTGGCCGCCCAAATGTCTTGATACCACGAAAAATCAAAAAATTACACATCCAACATATAAATATGGTACTCTTTTCTTCGATTCCCGAATTACCTGATCGTCTTTGCTCCAATAGCAATGTCCAATCGGCCAGAGAATAGTGGGGCTGATGCGCATCGAATCCCTCACCCAAAATTAAGTTTGTGCAAATCCAGACCAATATTTTATCTTCTTCTAACTATGTGATATCAAATAACCACATGCAAAAGAAATTTTATGCACCAGGAATCGCCAGGGCCGTCTCTTTAGACCGGTAAAGAACATGTCCTACTTATGCGGGCTATGCGGCCAGCAGCACCGGGAGTGCACATAAATGCAGATACAGGAAATTACCCTTTTGGGCGATGCCGGTTGCATCCACCTACCACACGAGGGTTATACCTGGGTTCCACGACTGTTTTGTGTATTTCCCCCGAGTCTGCCGGCGTGCGTTGCGCAGCGAAACAGCACCTACTCTCGTCCCGAAACACCGCAAAGTCATTTTTTCCCAAACAGGCAAAAACAACTCTAAAACAAATCCCGGATTCAGCACGAAACACAAGCTTTTCTGAAATTATGCTGACGGTGACGGAGTCGATGCTGGCCAAACTTCTAGTGGCAAAGCAAACGTGCCAAGTGCTATACCTGGAGTTACAGAAGTCCAACTTGACGATACAAGACACCACATTGCAAAAGGCCAGCGCCAACTTGCCTCAAATCCCGCCTAAACGCTATCTTCGGCAGTATAACACTCTCAAAGGCCATCAGGACAAAATTGCCCAGATAAAATGGAGTTCTGACTCTGTAAAGCTCGTTTCGGCGTGCCAGGACGGATTTATGATTATATGGGACGCTGTTTCCGGGCTAAAACTACAAGCAATCCCACTCGATAGCCCGTGGGTGCTTCTGTGTGCGTTTGCGCCGCTGGGCCGGTTCGTGGCGCTGGCAGGGCTTGATAATAGGTGTACCGTGTATAAAGTCGAACAGCCGGAAGACTACTATATGCAGTCCCGTACAAATCAGATGGAGTTGAGAGACAGAGGGCGCAAGATCCCGCGAGCACATGCTGCGTACGTTTCTGCATGCGAGTTCTTGGCGGATGATCAGGTGTTGACCGCTTCTGGCGACATGACCGTGGCGTTGTGGGACATGGAGAAGCACGTGCGGTCACGTGACTTTCTTGATCATTGTGGCGACGTGCTATCACTTCTGGTGGCGCCACGTGAGCGGATGCTGCCGCAGACTTTCCTTCTGGCAGGCGCTGATGGAACTGTGAAGCTATGGGATATTCGGGTGAAGGCGCCGCAGGCTCTGTGCCAGATGTCACGTGTGGACATTAATTGCGTGTCACTGCTCCCGAACGGATACTCGTTTGTTTCCGGCGACGACGAAGGAATTTGCAAGATTTACGATTTCCGTTCACTCTGCGAATTGGAACAGTATAATCTACGGGAGCAGTTCGAGCCACCGAGACTGCCGGGCAATAACTCTCCCACATCCACAAGAAGCATGTGGCTGCAGTTCGACGCGCCGGGCGTGGTCTCGTTGGACCTAAGCCACCTGGGCCGTATCTTGTATGCATGCTATGCCGACTACGGGTGCCTAGCGTGGGACATATTGCGCAAGGAAATCGTCGAGCTGATAGGCGTCGGAAACGGCAGTCACAAAAGCCGAATTTCGCAAGTCGCGATCAGCCCCGATGGACAAGGTCTTGCAACGGCCTCGTGGGATGCCACGATCAAGATTTGGTCGACTTAGTGTGGTGTTCAGATCGAGTTGTTGAGTTTTTGAATGGACGGACTGCAGATAAGCCAATACATATAGATTCATCAGACTTGGGTCTGGCCGCCAGATTCGGGGTTTTCAAGAGAAGTAAAAGAACCATAACGGATTTCCTTAGGCGTCTGACCTCAATGTATAGAAGAAACAACTTTCTTTTCAAATAAAAAGGCGTTTATTGGTACCCATATGAGATGTTGGAAGGTAGATGGGCATTACATGGGTGATATATCTCTACGTCACCCTTACTAGGAAAGTTGCTTGGATTTCCGAAGATTTAAAGCTGTGAAATATACGTGAAATCGCTTGTATGTGACCAATTGTTCATGAATTCCATCCATGTAAGTCACTTATCAATCACAGTCGCTATATGTAAACCTCGCAGAGCGTATTCTCCTGTTCGATTTAAAATAACCTACTGTAAAGCCATGAAAAAAAAGGACTCGCTGGAGCCCAATCATTGTCTACCAGAATCCAGTATCACCAGAAACTGGCATAATGATCACCAAAAACCCAAATTAGTGTTCGATCACGTGATGACCAATACGTAATTCTCATTAGATTCGAGACAAGCCACCCACACTGGAAAATATAGCAAAAGTCCAATTATTTCTTTATTTATCGCTTTAAAATGGTCTATTTTGTGGAACTGTCCATGAATTCAATCTGAAATCAGACCACAAAAAAGTGTTCTAGAAGGCTAAACGAGAGCTTTAAGTATGAGAGACCACGTATATAAGCAGTCACAGCAGAGTACGGTTTCTGAAACGAAATAGCCAAACGTCATAAATTGTTTCATGATATTCAATAAAATCGGTCTTTTAAGAACTCTATTTGGCTTTTTGTGATGATTGTGGTAACTTATCCGTAGAGGCCTCATTATAGTTCCGGCTTTACCACGTCATTACACAGAGAGTCAGGAGTACAGTCACAGTCGAACTTCTTGAATTTCGAGTGAATTGGCTGCAAAAACATCAACGAGATATTTCCTGTATCTTTTGTCTCGGCACGTTAATGTAAGGTGAACAATTGAGCGGATCAGGAACATGAGTCGGGCAATAAAAGCAATGTGCTTAATAAAAAAGCAGGAATAAAAATTAAGTCTAGATTGCTTAAATAAGAAATAAACGAGAAATACTTGGTCCAATTCACAGAACTAAACCGATCTAAACTTCGTGGGCTCGAACGGAAGCATGAGTGAGATCACACCCAATGTTCCAATGAGAGCACCACACACCCAGATCGGAATAGAGGACCCGCTTTTCTGGCCGTAGAAATAAATCACGGGCGTAAGAACACCCGCAGCACGTGAGGAGACTAACCCCAAGGCACACCCGGTGGTTCTGGCTATAGCAGGGAAAACCTCGGGCGTATAGGCGTACAAGCACGCGTAATAGATGTTCATGAAGAAATATGTCATCAGCGCAAACGCCAAGTCCTGCAGCTGCGTGCGTACCGTGGTGTATCCGAACAAAATCGCCATGCCACCAAATGCGCCAATGGTCATTGTGCCCCTGCGTCCCACTCTTTTGATAGTGACGAAATACGCGGCAATAAGCGGGCCGAAAATGCCCACAAAGTTGCTGAGCGCCGCGTTTCGGTACGTGATATAAGTCAGTGCCGACGTGTCGCCGCCGTGCAACGCAATATAGATGTAGAGGAAGTTGAAGAAGGTGTTGTATGCAAGCCCAATCAAGAACCAGGACAAGAAAATGAGCGACGACGAATAAGCAACTTTTTTCGACGAGTAGAGGATCTTCACGTGGGCAGCAATCGCGCTGCTGACGGTCTTGAATGTATATCCCTCCGCCTTGAAGTTATGCGAGTCCTCGTACTCGCCACAAGCAGCGAGATCTTCCACTGTCAATGAACACTTACGGTTATATTTCTGTGCAATCAGCTGCAAGACCGCCACTGCCTCTTCATCTCTCCCGTTGGAGATAAGGTACTTAGGAGACTCGTCCATGGAGAAAATGCCCAACCGCACAATCGCCAAAAACAAAACAATGGCAGAGTTGGTGTACCAGCAGTACCGCCAGCCCCTGTTGGCCGAGGAGGGGCACGGCTCACCTGCAGCGCAGGAATAAGCAGGAACGAATGCCCACGCAATCAACGTGGCAATGGTCTGGCCCACGCCCCACCAGCCGGCCATGAAAGTTGTGAGCCAGGTATACTTTGCCGGGGAAAACTCGAGAAAAATCGTGACGTCCGTGGCGATGTTACCACCTGCCGAAAACGCATTGAGAGCCATGAACAAACAGTAAGTGGCGTAAGAATTCATTCCTCCGGTGATAATGCCGAAAATGGCTGCTGAAAGAAGCGAGAGATTGAAAGCGGTTTTACGCCCAATGATATCACTGCCGAAACCCCAGAAAACCGAGCCCAAAATCAACCCAACGTAAAACATCTCGGTTGCAATCGGGTAGGTGATGCCGAACTGACGGTCCACCACTGTTTTCACCGAGCTCTGGATCATTTCCAATTGCGAGTCGGCAGAATACCCGAAACCAGCGAGCATAAATAACTTTGCATGGTACCATGTGAACCCGATTTCGTCAAGCGCATTATTCACGAGAAACATTTTTCTGGAAAGTGCATCGTCCTTGACAACCATATCTTTCTTTGTGATTTGTGCCTGGAGAATATCTGATTCCAGCGATTGCACCTCGGCCTCGTCTGCCGTGAAGGCCAGTTTGTCCTGGGCCGACATATTTATTAGTGGTATTGATTATTTGTTAACGAATAGGTTTGAATGAATGATATTTCTGATTTTGGAAGACTATTTTGCATCGTTTATATACTTTTCAGCTTCTCATCATGCCTGGTCTGGCACGGTATGCAAGGCTTATCTCGCGACCGATAACGGCTTTTCCGGCAGCGCATTGGTCAGCCGCGCCAGTCTCTATTTTGTGGCATTTTGAAGACTTTCAAGACGTCATCAAGTGTCAACTTAGTCCTAAGGGCTACGTATATTTTATGAGCTTGAAAATACCAAAAAACGTTCATTTTTTCAAAGGGTTTGGTTTATTTGCACCCATTGTTTTCATGCAAAGATCTATCGCCGAAAGATTGGATCGTCGTATCTGCATATCGTGACGCATTCGCGCCTACTGTCGTCGAAGCGGATTGCCTTATTAGGTAAAGACTCACGGTGTAATTCTGCCAAGGACAGGACCAGCCCCACATATTCGCCAACAACTTCCTCGGTATGCCCCGAAACCCAGCTCGCAGAAAGATGCCCACTGTTTGTTTTAGGGAGGGCTTGCCAGAGTCGAAAAAGCTTTGAAGATTATCAGTTTCTTTTCGTATTTTCGAGTCCTTTTAGAGAGTCACGTGACGCGGAATTTGATCATCAGCTCACGGTACAGTGAGGCATTTAATCATGTGGTTTTTTCGCCCACTTTACTCAAGTCATTAATAGCCAAAGATTTTAGTCTGAGGCGTGACTTACTTTCAAAAGGAAAATGAAAAAGCAATAAAAGTTTGTATCACAAACAATTAAACTTTCATTCGCTGGCTTATTTTTTCTTTTGTTATCTTATCAACCGTTCATGCCGCCTCATACTTATGACGGTCCGCACAACAACCATCAGGCGGAAGATAGCTTATCTTTGGCCAAAAAGATTATTGCATGAATTGGCCACTGTTTCTTATCGTACCAAAAGAGTACATGTAATTGCTGATCGAAGGCCTGCTTTTCGCGCTCATGTGAATGTAATGGCTGGAAAACGAAAACTAAGATTTTTGTGATATGGAAAAGATTGAAGCCCTTTCAGAACATTTTCACGTCAAAGGCGTTTGCGGAATTTTCCTTAGATAATTTCACAATTACTTGTAAACAGGCTCTACGTTGGTTTCTGCTTTCATGAAGGATTTCTTCTATTTTCTTGAGCCCTTAATTATCTCGAGCCAATGAGACATATCTACGATTAATGGCTCAGTACATGAAATCGAGGTTGGCTAGAATTTCGTAAATAAGATACATATGTACTTTTGTGAAGAGCCAGGTAAACAGTTTCGCTTCCCGGATCCGAAACAGATGTATCAAGCCAATGAATTGGGCGACCGCATTGTGTCTAGTCTGAGCCTGTCAAATGAGTATTCCTTGGTGGTTCATTGATCAGATCAATGATGCCTTGACTGCTTGATTCCAAACTTTGATACAGAAATAAGCTTTTCTAGTTATATGCGTGAATCACCCAAAACGTTCTTTCTTGAAATGAAAAGTGCGAATCAGCATTCACCAAAGGATTCGTTTCTTGCCAGTAGCTGTATATCATCTTGTCGAGTAAGACCGCTCAGAGAATGTATTCTGTTACAGAGTTCCATGATGCACTTTTTTTCATTTCCTCACCCAAATGACTAACGGGTTCTCGAGCGAATTCAGCGAAATTCTAATCAAGATTTGGGTTTAGACGTGCTGGAATCGATTTGTGCCAAAATCCCAAAATGTATCGAAGTTTATAAGGAAATTCGGCTTCACGCAACTATTGAGAACAGCCAGAAAGTTCATGCATACCAAAGTCCTGTAAGCTCAAATTTCCTTTACATGTAAAGCCTTTCTGGTGTGTTGTTATGGCGAAGCATCTACTGTGGGCTGGTATAAAAGGCTTTTACATAGATGGCCCGTGGGGGATTTTCGTGATGGTTTTTTTTTGCATCTGATTTACTTCAGCCAGTTGAGTGCGAGAAACGATAGTCTGAGTTTTCAGACTACTCATTTCAAACTGGCTTAATACAATTTTTGTCATTCCAGACGTGTTTCACTTTGCATTTTCGCCATATAAGCACTAGAAAACTACTCCAAGGCTTTTTTCTTGATTTACTTTTGCGTAAAAGAGTGTCTGTGACGTCTTTGTCGTGAACTGGCATAGATGACAATTCCAAAAGCAGTCACATTATAGCGTCCAAAGATGATTCAGCCGGAAAAGTGCAAATGAATCATGAATCAAATCAGCCATATTTTACGATAAACCACGCTCAGAATTGCCTCCTTGGGTGTAGATGTGTGTATTTGATGTCTGACATGATGTCACACTTGGTTCACGTGTCTCAGAATGAAGCATTTACAAGCCATTAAATTAAGTTGATGATATTGGAAGGAATTAGCATTTTTTCCTTATTGTCATCTGGAAATACAAACATATATTGGTCTACAAATTGCCGAGCCAGTTTAAACCCGCAAATTCATCCTCTGCCAGGCACTTTATCAACCACTAGTGAGGTTTCTACCATAATTCGCCATGAACAAAGTGCATCAGAACAAACATGTATTTTTTTTTTCTTTGATAACTATTTTTCGCCCCCAATTCAGCACGCCTTAAGCGGCGGTGTGCCTCTGCACGTAATCCCACAAACTCTTCAACAACAGCTCCGGCAAGGTGTATAAGTCCATGGTGAATTCGCCGTGCTCAAAGTCGTTTTTGATATTCATGTCGCTGGTGCGGTTGTCCGTGACCATCTGCACGATCGTGATCAAGTCGTCCTCACTCAACAACGTCAAGCCCTTGGCAAGTTTCTCCAAGTCGACCGAACCCTTGGTGGCGCTGGCGGCCGATTTCAATTTCTTCAGTTTGGCCTGCACCTCGGAATCGTTTTTCCGCTTGGCGTCGCCCTCGGAGGGCACGGATCCGGTTTCCGCCAAGAGCTTATTCAACTGGGCGTTTTTCAACGGGATGGTGATTTCGTGGTCAACAGTGTAGGTTTCCTGTAAAAAGTTCAAGTCGTGGTTGAATTTGCGCTCGCCCAGTTTGCCTGGAATGCCAACCAAGTGCACGGCGATCGGGATGTCGAACTCACCCCAGCCTTGCTCCTCGACCTTGAAAGGTGGCTGTTTCAACGCCCGGATCGGGTTGGCGAACGTTGGGTGCAAAGTGTAGGTGACCTTATCTAGGATATTCGCGGGGACAACAGCGCCAACGTCATTCAACATGGTGATTTCAATCAGCCACTGACGCATCGGGTAGTTTTCCACGGCAGGCACATCGGCAAGGATGTGCTGGTTGGTGGTGATGCGGATGGTTCTTTTGACCTGCGGTTAGTATACATATGCTTCATGGGGTTCTCGCCGTAGTAGGGTTCCGGATTTTTGTGTTTCGCTGCTCTGTTTTTGTTGCAATTGGTTTAGTGGGACTGTGGGTTGCAAGGGTGTGTTTTCTTGGTATTCAGGAGATTGCTAGAAGGCTTTTTGAAGCCATGTGCTTTTCCGAGCTCACGAGTGCCCCTTGGGAATCGTTTATGGCCCTCAGGCATCACGGTTGAGCTCAAAAACACACGGAAAGCGAGTCAGTTGGGTAAACAGACATCGGATTCACAGGAATATCCAATTGTCTCGTTGCCAAGTGAGGTAGCATGGAAGATATTCTGAGCATGTTGGTCAGAAAAGCACTCTAGGGAATGCCCGGGAATAATCACACTTTTTGTGGAAAAACGGCTGGCCTCGAAACGTGATCCTTACGAGAAACTCAAATTCGGTTGTTCATCTCGTTGATTTATTCATGCGGACACATATCTCCTCCATCCCACACCTGGCCCTTTTCTATGGCACACAAGAATATTGCAAGCGGTCAATAACCACCATTAAAACGAACGTTTCGTGCCCCAAAATCTGTTAAATTTCCAGAAAAAAGAAGTGGCTCATCTTTAATGCCTGACCTCTTCGAGCTGGAACTGCCGCTGGGCCATGGAAGACTGAGGACATATTGTTGGGACATGGAATGCAGTGAAATGATCTGAAATCTTTTGTGAATTTTGCAAATTCTGACATTTTCACGAGTTAAATCACCCAAAAGCCATCTGATTGACAAAAAGCATGAAAAAAAACATAGTTTGATGATGGGGAGTGATGGAAACTGCCACTTGGTCGGAAACAATATACTTAACATGATGAGAAGCCCCGGAAAAGAAAAAAAAAACGGCAATTAAAGACTCAATATTCGCCGGAATCGGCAGTTTAACATACCTCAGACATATCGGGATTTTGGAAAATGGGCCGTGTTGGGAAACGAACAACGAGTAATTTTGCTGGCCAATTTCACTGTTCGTTCAAAGGACTGCTTTTACCAGGGTGGCTGCGTGCGTGCGTCCGGCGCCCAATTTTTGATGAGTGGAGCTCAGTGGAGCTCGCTCGCGGCGCACCGACCGAACCGTGTGGCAGGGCCAGGCAGGCAGGCAGGCAGGCAGGCAGAAAATGCGTGTGTCCAGTAGAGGCTACTTTACAGAGAAAAGAGGACTACTTAGAAAAAAAGAATGCATTATTGAAATAGGGGTGTATATATTGTGATAACCAGAATTTATTGGTCATGTTTTGTTTTTCATGAGTGGGATGGTTTGTTTCGTTTCCTAGACCATTGCAGAATCTGGCTGGATCACATGGAGATGCGGCCCTTGCTGGTTTGGGAGAGGCCCAGGGGGATCTCACGCGTGCGTGTGAGGGCCCACAACTCAACCCTTCCCTGTTCAGTGAAACTGTGATATGTTTTTTTTTTTCTATTTTTTTTAACCTTTCTTGTTTCTTCAATTAGGCTGAATAAGGGGAAAGGCTTCGGAGATGTCTAGCAAGCTCTCTATTGAGGCTCGAAAAATATGTCTATAGAAACTTCTAGCCTGCTTTGCTACTGTCTTCTGAATCTCTGAAGTCATGTTGTAGGCATATTGGTTCAAAGCCTTTTCAATGATACAGATATGCAATGAAATAGTCGAAGAAAAAGTGTCGTTTTTTTTTCATCAGTTATTAAAATAGAATTTATTAAAAAAAAGAAAAAAAAAAAAGGAATTTATATCGCTTTAAAGCATGGGCATGGGTGATGTTTGTCTGCGAGGGTGAGTCCGGGGAAGACGAGAATCATGATGATCTCAATCAACAACATACGATGAAAAATGAGTCTTTTTTTTTATCTTTTAATTCTCGTTTTTTGTCTTCCTTTCATAACTTTTGAAGATCCACCATTTGGAATTCGAGCCTCATATGTCACATGTGCTGATTCATTCTGCCTTGACACAACTGTTGAAGGTATAGAGCTGAGGCACTGTTGAACTTTTAGGAGGGCGATTTTTGTTAGTTAGTTGTCGATTGATTGTTAGCGCAAAGCCAATATCGATCTCACTTGCCAGGAATTTCAGAGTTTAATTATAAAAAAAATCATTTATTGAACTTGAATTACGCATGTTCAAGTGACGCATCATTCGAGAACATGCAACCTTTCAAATCACGATTACGAGGCATTCAGAGGCGACAGTGTAATGAAAACCGTGCTTTATTTATTTTGTACGAGATCTTGAAGGAGAATCTACGCGCAATTGTGATTTGATAAACTTTTGGGCACTTAGTTTGAGAACATGGAGTGTTCACATAGGGAATTGTACTCTGTGACATGTCTTACTTATCGAAAGATGAGTTTTTCTTGTTATGTCAAGAATTACACCCATAACTTCAAGAACAAAATCGAGATGAATGTGTGATTTCCTGCTCATTTCAGATGAAGCAACAAGTTCCACATATGAGGACTAATACTCATTACTTTGATCATTAGTTGAGACACTCTGGTATGCGTAAATATTTAAAAGCAGGGCCCATCAATTCTGTGCTCAAGCCAAGAGCAGTGGTGTATATACAAGTGAAGAGAGAAAGACCCCTAGGATATGCGATGCTTCGGGTTTCGAGCGTGGTCCAAGGCAATAAATGAATAAACACATAGGAATTTGTGTCATTATTTCCCCGCAAACTTTTTGTGTAATTGTGGAATCGTCGCTCTGATTGCAGCCGGAAATGTGTTCCAACCCAGAGCGAATTCATCAGTGACTTGTTTCATGATATCTTTCAACGCCACGTTTGGATCCTTTTCAAAAAGCTCAGCTACCCATTTTTCCGCCTTAGCAGCAATTTCTGTTTCGGGTGCCACAGGCAAAGACTCGAGGTACTTCTTGATGATTTTGGATTCTTGGGCCTCAACCTCGGCCAAGTCCAGTCTGTCCTGAGAAGTGTACAATTGCTCCGAGTCAGTCCTTTGCTTCACCATTTTTGTGAAGAGTTTATAGAGATCGAACTCGGTCTGCTTCCCGCCATCAATCTCACTGTTTTTGATGCTGGATAAAACGGACCTGATTGTATTTTTCTCGATCTTGTTTTTGGCAAGCATGGCTTGTTTCAAGTCCAGCTTGATGGCGCCCATAAGCTGTGTGTATGCAGGCGATGCCTGTAATCTTCTAATTGAGGCGAACATTAATGTCGTAGAATGTTGGAGCAAGTCGTGGGAATAAATGGTGGTTCACGAGTAGTTAGTCACTAATGGCTGAAAAACTGTTTGTATAGGGATGTATGGGTGTGGCACCATGATTGGTGTGCCTCATAATACCAACAAGAAATAGGTATCACAGAGGATTCCTGAGCCTCATAAGAGATATTTCGGGTCAAGAAGTGTTTTTTGAGTACCATGGCCTTCTTACATCAGTGGGGACCCGAATTTGGTGGCACTTCGACAGATTTGTGGTATGCACGTGACACGGTAACACGTGATCAAGTACCTGGAATTTTAGCGCGCCCGAATTTCAGTACGGTGCTGAAGAAATTCGAGACGGCCATGGTGATATCACTAAGTAAGAAGGCATGACCGTAACATAGCCAATGAACAACAACTGCGTGTAATTGCAGTCATCTTTACGCCTATGATTGTATCTGCGGCCTTCATCAGCTCTCGGCACGACCAGATTACCCGGGCTTGTAAGTCCGACTGAGATACAAAAAAAGCGGGGATCAACCATGCCTGGGCTGTTCATAAAATTTGGGACCCAGCGTTCGGCCCAGACCCTACTAGGGACTGTGAAATTCCATCTGAATTTCAAAACGAACAAAACGGGTCGAATCGGTGGGCGGCTGAAATTTTGTGAAATTGCAATACCGCACCAGAACCAGTGGCAAAAGTCGGGCAATAGTCGGGCAAAAATCAGTACACGCAATTTCAGATAAATGCTGCATCATAAGCGACGATTGAAGAGGCAATATCGTGAGGCATGTTTCCAAAATTAGCCACATATCTCTCGGATAAGACACCTGTTGCTCATACTCTGTTGAGGCGGGGCCTAGACCCTGGCGAAAGCTAATCTTGCTCGCACGCGATATACACGCCTGCAACAAGGCTGAACGGCGCGCCTCGCCTATCCCACATGACGGAATCCCACATTTTGGAGTGCACGCCTTAGATCCTTCTGTGTGGTGGTGAATCTTTTGACAACCACAGGTCATGTAGACTAATAATAGGAACTTGAGGTAACACCGTGAGTGAAGAACAGATATATCAAACCAAACAAGGTTTAACTAAACCTGTATTGTTCGCTTAGACTAGCAACATTGGGCCTTGCCTGGGCCATACATGCCTGTGCATTCCCCACTTTTAAAAAAAAGTCGCTTGCGTTGCTGCCCCTATCGCCGCACTCGAGTTTGCTTCTGGATGACAGAACACCTTTCTTTTTCACAGATTCAAAGATAAAGTTTACGTAGATGTCATTCTAGATGGATCTCCAGATCCTCTTTCTTCACCTTTCTTTCTCATAGTGTTGCAACAATAGGCGTGCTAGCCCGTCAGTTGCCTCCCTCCCCGTGCGTGCTTATATATCCCGAGACCGGCCAAGACCCGGCCTGTTTGATCATCAGACTTTCCGAAATATTCCTCATAACAACAAGTCTTTTATAGTCTGTCATCAATCTTTCGATGTTTGCAGTCAAAGCTGCACCCGAGCCAAAATCAAAATCAACGCAACACATCTGTACCGAGGCGGCGATTGCATGCTGGCCGCCTAGTCATGAAGACTTGGCTGAGATTGCCAGGCGCAAATTGACAGACAATGTCGATTCTCGCAAATCCTCGGATACAACATTGGCCGAGGAATTCCGTGGCGCACACACTGCAAGGCATGAACGTTTCAGCAGCATAGACTCATTCAGATCGGTAGCTCGCGACCAAGTATCTGATTTTAATGAGACATTGGCGAAAATCCCGGGCTCGGAAGTTTACGTGATTGATACCCCGGAAAAGCTCACGCGTTTACTCGATATGCATCACTCGGGCGAAAATCAACTCCCTCTGTCACAAGACATGTTTCCATACTTGCATGGGGCGACCTCGCTCCGCGAAAAAGTATACTTTGACGAGCGATTTGACCCATCGTCAGAGCTACACTTTTTGGCTGAGGAGTCAGAAAAAATAGCACTGCGATTCCTGCCGGATTCTTTTGCCAAGGCTTCTCTGAGTGCTTTTCACTTGATGACCGTGAATAGCCAGGCAGACGAGAGCCCATTATTGGCCAATTCGGTTGTTATCGAAGATTTGCTTGTGTTCAAGCCCACCCACGATATTGCAATTGACCCCGAGAATTTGGACTTTTCGAATTTTCAACAATTTCAACATATTGACCAGATCACGTCCGAGCCATGCAATCCACTGGCTCAAACAAATCGAAACTTTGCCCTGCAAACATTGCTCATGGCCCCAATCTCGCATTTTCTCGTTTACAACAACGACATGAACCTTGCAACCAACACGGACGTCGCAAAAATCATTGAATATTTGCGCGACTCGGATCTCAGCAGGAACATATACATTGTGGACTTCCACTGCTCAAAATGGGCCCAGACGGAGCGATATCTCACGAATTTTCAGGCCAATAAGAACGGCGTGTCCCACGAAAAAACGCCACTGGACTTGTGCACAATGGAGCAAAACCTTGTATGGCAAATGTACAACGTCACACAATTGTTCCCCCGCTTGTATGTGGGCAACGTGCTCAGCTTTAAGCAACTAGTATCAAGCGATGAAAAAGCCGCACAGTACGACTTTAAGTTGTTCATATACTGTCATGAAAACGCGCAGATGCCGTCAATGACGGTCCTCAGCCAAACTTTGCGTGGTTTGGAAACGAATGGGCTAACCAAACCAATTTTTCTTCAGTTTTCAGACTCGGTCTTGCGGAAAGGCGCGTCTTTGTCAAAAGAAGACACACTTGCGTTCTTAAACGTGCTTCGAATCATCAACATTGTGGCCAACAAACTGCGGCAAAACATTCTTGTCTACTCATATGATGGATTCACAGGGACCAGCTTGTTACTCCTCAGTCTCGCCCTATTTTGGGGTGGTGACCACGTCGAGGAGACTGCATTCTGTCTTTTCCGAAAGCCACACGTGAAGTTTCACCTCATTCCCGGCGATTTTGCCATTTTGAAAAACTTGGAAATTTTCATTCAATGGTTCAAACGGCGCCCGGCGAAGGAGACGGCGCTCTTGCAAGATTTGTGCCTCGACAAGATGTACGCCGGGTACCGGCCATATTTGCGTACACCGGACTGGTTCCGAGCAGACCACGAGGTGAATTTCCCTGCTTTCATTTACGAAAACCTCTTTTTGGGCTCGGCATGCCACGCGTCGTCTGTTGCTGTCCTTTCCGCCTTACATGTGACGAAGGTCATATCCATTGGTGAAAAGCCGCGCTGGTATAATGCGCTAAATTGCACTTTTAGCCACGAGGCAACGCCCGACACGAAGGGGCCCGTGGTGGAACCCCTATACCGGTTCAACGGCGGCAAAAGTTTGGTTTATGAGGTGAAAATCACGTCGCTGGCGATGCGTGCACACCTTTTCCGCCACGGAGCCRTTCCGTGCCTCAAATCGTTCATTTACATACACGGTGTTGAAGATGACGGGCGCGACTCGATGTACCCGCTTTTGGTTGGGTGCCCTGAAAAAGTGCTGCAAAAAATATTCGTGCTGCCCGGCGATACCGAGAAAACATTGATGCACTGCCGTATAGGTGTATCCCGGTCGGCGACTTTGGCAATCGCGTCTGTCATGAAGCACTTTCACATGTCTTTGGTGGAGAGCTATTTGTATGTGCGTGTGCGCCGGTTCAACGTGGTGATCCAGCCAAATCTCCGTTTGTTCTACGAGTTGTTCTTGTTTGACGGGTATTTGCGGGGAAAATACAAGACGGATGCCGCAGGCGTGACTCCGTATTGTTGGTGGACACTCTGTGCTGAGATTCACCGGTTAAATGAGCAATACACAGGCTAGTCCAGTAGTTGCAAGCTGGTTTTCACGGCTTGAGTTTCATGGTATCCTCTGAGATATTTTCTAGGCGATTTCTCTCGGGTCTATGCTAGATACTTAGGCCCGAGCCCACACACCTCACTAGTCTGAGTGAACAGCAATTGACGACCCAAAACATCTGGTTCGTTTTCTTCAATTATTCAATGCATTTCAATTCCTTTGCTTTTTCTCTCCCACATTGTGTACTCGTACTTGTAGTCGCCCTCGGTGACAGTGCCGGGCGCAAATTCAACGCCCACAAACTGCTGCAAATCGGAAGCACTCTTTTTCTTCCACTCGGCCAAATCCCAATCCAAGAATGTGTCAAAAATTGGCGTCTCTGCCTCATTACCATGATAGTTTACCTCCGTGATGAGCAAATTGTCCACGCGCGTGTCCGCAATGAAAGAATTGTAGATTTGAGCGCCGCCAATGACAAAAATCTTGTCGATTTTGTGGTTGTCATGAGAAAARTCGGGCTTTTGGATCAACTGCAAGGCCGAATCCATGGAATTGAAGTAAAACACGCCGTTTTCGCTCTGGTTTTGATATGAGCGCGAGAGAACAACATTGAGCCTATTGGGCAAAGGTCTAAACTTGGCAGGGATCGATTCCCAYGTCTTTCGGCCCATTATCACTGCATTCACGTGACCTTCCCGACTCTTGCTAGTGACCTCTCTGAAATACTTCATTTCCTGTTTGAGACGCCAAGGGAGCTTGCCTTTGGCGCCGATGCCAAACAGAGGTTGCAATGCGGCAACTATAAGTGACACTGWAGGGGTGGATTTCATYWTGAAGAGTAAGMTTTCGAAATYTGACGCCTGAGGCGCGTCCCCAAATTCGTAATTTCGGTCATTCGCGACCATGCAAGCCTCAAGCGCACGTGCAGGAGCTAGCGCGTGGCTGGTAAACAAAGCGGGTTTTATTAATACATATAAAAATACCTGAACAAAGGAGCTTCGACTCGAAATAAAGCAAAGTTTCACACTGTCTTAAGCTGGAAAACATAATAATGTACAGAGGAGGAGATTGATCGACCATAGCGCCAGCGCGTCTAAGCGGCAATAGCCTTTTTGAGAGTAGTCTTCTTGACGGGCTTGACCACTCTCTTGGTGGTCACGGCCTTCTTTGGTGCGGCCTTCTTTGGTGCAGCTTTTTTTGGYGCAGCCTTCGTAGACGCGGCCTTTTTCACTGGCTTCGTGGCCTTCTTGGCTGGGGCCTTGGCGACAGCCTTCTTTGCAGCAGCCTTCTTGGGCTCTGGCTCGGCTTTCTTCGGGGTAGGCTTTTTGGTGACCTTGGCTGGTGCGGCAGCGGCGGTAGCAGGGGCTGCAGATTTCTCTTTCTTAGCAACCTTGATTGGTCCGGATGGGCCTTTGGGTTGAGAGAACTCACCGGTCTCAACACCCTTTCTCAAGGCAGCGTTGAACAAAGAATCAAAGCTACCTGCCTTGACATCAAAATTGGATTGCACGTACTTTTTGACGGCCTGGCGACTATGAGCGTTAGTATGTTTCGTACCTGATATTGCACTTGGCATCTTTGTTTCAAGTCATGTCCTCTCTCAGGATCATGGGTTGCTGACTCAAACGTGAAGGCCTGCGTGCTGCGCACTCATGTGCCTCGCAGCATCACACAATAGGACCGACGCGGGTGCAATATTAGCAACCTTTCAGCTTCTCCAACTTCGAAATAATGTCGGATTAGGTAATCATTAAGAAAAACAATAAAGTTCCCCAAATAATATTGCAGCAGTATCCCCTTCGCGCTGAGGTGTGAGAARGGCGCAAGAATACGACCYCGCTCGAGAGTTGACCAAAAAAAAAAAAACAGAAACAGCCGCCGGCAATAAAATTATACATACGAAGAGCCATTTCTCTCTTTCAACGACGTGACGGCAGACTTGATCATGTCTTAAAACGGTTAGCAAACTGCAAAAACAAAACGAATCATTCACAAAACACGTGTGTGTTTCCGCAAACACGCAAGCGGGAAACAAGGAGCAAGGATAGGCCTTACTCGGCGGCTAATAAACCGCTGATTTCGACCCAAAAGCGCGAGCTGAGTATTTGTTAACATACCCTTGTAGGTGACCTTAGAGGCGGCGGGAGCAGGGGCGGATTTTGGAGGCATTGTGGTGAAAATAATTCTGTGTTTAGAAAAAAAAAGTGGCAGGAAATAATTCGCCATGAGGCGGGTGGAGAGGGATCAAAACAACGCCAAAACACGGCGCGCGCTCCACGGGCGTGGGTCAGGTCCTGCGCTCACTCCGGAAAGGGCAACAGGATAGCTGCGAAAAGTCACTGTTTTTTCGTATCCAAACATTCATGACCGTGATACAAACAAAAGGAAGTGAAATTGAAGTTTCAATATTTATGGGGAATTGATACAGATGGGAAATATCTCGAGATTCAGGGGAAAAGTTGGTGGGCTTGAAGAGGCCTGTTCTCAGTTGTACATCCTGGGGTGCGCTTTATCAGCACGGGGCCGAACGGAGTGAAATCCTTTTTGTTTTCTGCCACTCATGAAGGAGAAGTCACRAGTTTYATRAAAAAARGACTTTCACRGTTTAGATCGGGCTCCACTCATTTATTTGAAATGGTCGAGTTCTTTTTTTCGAAAACGTCATATCTATTCTTTTGAATGGCTTCTTCACACGCGTCGCACATGCTCACGAGCGAGCTATGCGGGGAATCCTCCTCAGGACAAGTGTTGAAGGCCACCGATAAATTGAAAACATGCTGTTCTCGATTTGAATTCGGATTAAATATCATATCTTCTCTTTGCCAAGCTTTTTTTTTGAAATACTTTGCTGCAAGATCTTTCTCACAAGGTAAACGTCTTTCATGCGATAGCGCCCGGGTTATCCTTCTTCTCAAGGGCGCAATTTTGCTATGATAGACATMGACCCAATCAACCTTGGAAAATGATAGCCAGGKTMGCTCTACAGCTGTATAGATAATGGGAAAGATAAAATGCCAGATATTAAAATCTAGCATATCGTTACCGAAAAAAAAAAAGAATCATACAAAAGCTATGGGAGTGGGAAGGGTAAAGAATCAGTGAAGAAGGAGCAACAATGTCTAGCAAGCCTATTCTTTGAGAGCAGCCAGTCGAGGTCCTTACGCTTCTGGCTTCCAAAAMCTCACCAAAWTTATTGCCGTAACAATTCTTTTRGCCGATCACGTATCCGCTTCTCTCGCACAAGYTCRGGAAATCGAGAACAAGCCCCTCTGTTATCCTGAGTACTCATTAAATCCCGAAAAGATCTCTTCAGATAAGTTTCAGCATACTTCATTGTTCAATTTTTTTCCTCTGGAGCACTATATCAGCAGGCCAATGATGATTGATTTGATCTTACTTATGCGTACAACAATTGRAACCCTYCGTTCAATCATGACATTTAAGTACTTTGTTTACAAAGGCCTTTGATTATAAAGAATTTGTACTGACTTCTTTTTCTTTTTGTGGCAATGGTTTTATTCCAATGCGTGAATTGGAACATTCGGATTCCTTTCCCTATTTGGGGTGGCCAAAATCGAAAAGGAACTCATCATCTGAGAAGCTAGAGCCGCACATATCATGTCCATCTAGATCCTCTCGCTCATTTTCCACATCTATTTCAGCCCCATCAGCCCACTGGATACCATAGATTTCGTAAGGCCCAAAAGCAGCGAAATCCTTCTTGGGAWTGGTTTGCGTRTRAGGATTCACCAAATCCGGTGTGCCTTTATTGTCGAGCTCTCGAAGTTTTTTGAACTGCTTTGATTTGGGAAGCTTTTCCTTGCTAGGCTCATGAAATGCTGGTGAGGAAGAGTTGGACGGACTCAGTGTCGTCAAATCGTACGGAATTGCAACAATGTCATCACTTGTATTTCGTGAATTGCTAGCTCGATGAAATGCCGGCCACTTTTTGAATTTATGGCCCAAATCACCGTCACTGAAATTCTCGCTAGTCCTGCCACTCGCCGCTGTACGGATACTGTAAGTGTTTTCAGGGCTCTGCGATTCGTTCACCAGGGTCAAAGTAGGAGGTTGGACCTGAATTTTTGGTACGTAATACGGATTCATGACCTYTYGGGGCAATGGTTCGTTCAAGTGAGCCAAATTATCTGGTCTCACGTCATCAATAGTGGACAKTTCATCGTGAYTCAAAGAGGGCTTCTCCAAACTTGACTCTTCAGCAAAACTTCCTTCCTCGTCCGCTTTATCGCTGATCTGTGACAACGAAATTCTGGCCCCTTTACCCATGACAAMCCCTGGATGAAACGGGATGAATAACAAACACGTGAGCAAAACTTGAAGTGCATCCAAGGTCATCACATACTGTTCGTGGGTTATCAAATACCCGGTCCATCCTTCATGTAGCTCTATCAAGCGGTAAATGCACCTGATATAGATAAACGTCACGCCTAGTAGAATGACGAGCGGGTAATACCCAAATACACGCCGTGACCAGATGTGGCTGTATCTCGGGTTATAAGAGGTAAACAAATGTTCTTGTTGAAGCCTCCTCCCGTGTTCTGTTTGGAACATCAAGGCAAATAGTCTATGAGCCAGAAACGTGACATTTGGGYTTGCCCTGAAATAAATTTTCCAAACAAATTCACACAAAAGACCAACAAAGAGCGTCATGGACACCACCTGAAACGCAATCCCCGAGATCATAATTTTTGTGCCCGTGTGAGTGCTTTCGAGATTTTGAAGCCKGATTGCCGCTAGACCCCCRCCAGCAGCCTGGATGAATAACGACGTGACGTCACAAAAAATGAACACATATGAGAACCATAAAGGCCGTAGTCTGGAAAACTGCCGCCCATAAATCACCAAAAGCTGTGATAACAAATAGTAGATYCCGGCCATTATAAACGCGGGGCCTAGTGTCAAAGATATTATCTGGCAAAGAAAGGGGCCTTTTTCCAGGTAGTGACCAATAGCCATCACGCGAGCAACGTAGCCCGCAAACTCCAATCCGGTGCCCACRAAGAAACATGCGCCAAARTAGAGATACTGTTTCCACAAAAAAAGGCCCGTGTGCGTRACTAATACAGCAGCAAATATGACTGCAAATATCATGTTTGCGCTGAGACTCAATTCCAGCAGGTACAAATTAAACCCCAATTCCAAATCCTGAAGCTCCATGGTGGCGTTCCATATAATCTGGGTCATTTCCGGGAAGTTCTGTGTAGCGGTGGCAGTGGCTATATAATGTTGTGCTGAAATCACTGATAAGGACGCTTTTGCGCCCTTCACGTTGCGGGCTAGCAGGTACAAATCGATATTTTTTGTGATTGTTGGGTACGCCGAAGATGCCAGGAGTAGGGATTCCACAAGACCGGTCACMGCTGCAGGATTGATATGTGTTAATGTGGTTTGCGTGGGGAGAACATCTGTCGACCATTCTCCAGTTAATTTAGCAATTTGAGACGACATGAATGCGGGAATGAAGGGATGTGATAAAGCTATAGGGTTGAAATTTGAGGGACTGCCATCGCCTATATACGCATCAATCATTTACCACACACATGCCGATCGTGGCTTGGCCCTTTTTTCCTTATTTGGGATGATTGCCCAAACTGGACAATCCAWTATGTGTACTGCATATGATCCCACTTTACGACGCTCGTTTGCCAAATGCGGTAATTATGTTTTGCTGGGGTCGATTTCGAGAGGGGGACCTGTCACCTTTTACTTGGGTGCACACTCGGTTGGCCTAAAGAGGATACTTCTCACAGAGCTGATTTTTCTTGACGTATGCGGGTCTCGGACACAACTTCCATACGCGACCATCTTCGCGAGCCTGAGTAATAGTAGGTCATATGCGTACATATACTCGCTTTCCGCCAGTTTGATCTGTGCGATACCGCGACTCTGGTGTGATAATCTCGATCACCTTTCTGAATCATGTGACTGCAGGGCGCCCTCTGGAGTTGCGCCATCTCTGTTCACTAGCTCACTAGCTAACTGCTCTCGTTTCCAGAACTTGAGCAAAAGGTCGCCATAGTTTTGTAGGTCTTCGACTGAAATCATCAACTTGAAGTCTAGTAATAGTAAGAACTGAAGTTCTAGGTAATTGAGCTCTTCTAGAGGAAGCCCACCCACTTTCGCGTAACGGAGGTTTTTGTAAAAAATATCGCTGAAAAACTTAGAACTGACGGTAATTCCCAGTATTATGAGTCGATGAATATTGAATGAATCCATCACAAAGATTTGCTCAGGATCACTAGGAGCATCATCACCTGAACCTGACTTCTTGCTTTGAAAATTGTTGGCCCGTTTGGCAATGCGATCAAAGTACACTAAAAGTGAAAGAAACACTTCATTCGTCACAGGGCAGTACTTAAGTACTCTTGTGAGGTATGCATGCAAAGTGATCCCTGGTACATTTGTCCCATGGAATGCGAGAACATTCGCTAGGTACTTATTCTTGAGCTCGTCTTCTTCGTCTTCAGACGAGTCATCGGAATTGTCATCATCCGCAATGTGCGAAACGGTTGTGTTTATGCCATCATGTACATAACTTGTTGACTCATGCCTCTGATCATATTGCTGTTCCCTCTCCATCTTCCTGATCTTTCTATGCTCTTTTTGTTTCTGCCTCGCCGCGATCGTTGCGTCAAAATGATTGGGATGAAGCTTATCGTTGGCTTCGATTATTTTCGTCAATAGACACGCAAGCATCTTTATGAGCTCGTCGACTGGAAACTCAACGATGTTAAGGTGCTCYTCGTACCCGCTTTCGTCGCCTTCCCTATTCCCGGAATCACGCTGATTGAGCGTCTGGAGGAACTCTTTATACGACATGTAATGATCGGGTCCCGTTAGAAAGCTGCCCGTTTGATTACTCAACGTGTTTGGAACCTCGCCTGGCGCGATTGGCTGGTACTGGCTCAGCGGGGCATGATTACTTGAAGGGGTTGGTGTTGATTGATGATGCAGGACCGACTTATCAGAAGGCATTCTGTGGAGCGTCTGCTGAGATGAGTGTCCTGTGATTGAGGAACTTTCGGCAAATGAGTTTGGAAGTGACTGCACAAAGGTCCCCGCTGGCGCCCTTCCAAAATTAGTTGATGCGGACGAAATGCTGTTCCTGTTAGGCATATTTCTGTGAATAGGAGTGTGCAGGTTAGCTGAGTCCATGGAAATGTTCGTTGTTGGCCCACTGGGGGTTTTGTACGAGCCTGTCAAGCCAATTGGCTGATGTTGGTACTGCGGTTGAGGGTGCGCCTCGTTCATGTACAACTGGCCGCTCAGGTACGACGGCGTAAACGAGTTGCTGGATGTATATGACGACGAAACAACGGTTGGCGTGTTATGGCCTAGCGGGATGTAGTTCATGTTGTTTGTKGGTGGTGTAAACTGCGGCATGGACGGATTCGAACTGGCGAACTGATTGCCTTGATGAAATGGCGACGAAGCCAGGTGCGCGTGGCTATGCTGAGATCCAAACAGGCCGGCTGGGATGAAATTATTATGAGGATTCACTGTCGCTGAGTATGAGGGTGGCTGCCTCGAGAAAGAAGGGTCTGGCGTGGCCGTTTGGGCCGCCTTGGGGCCCTGGTCGTGTTTTGGCGCTCCCACTGACGACATTAAGTTTCTTGTCAAGTTTGATACAGACAGTTTTTTGTGCTGATGTTCAGGCGGCGATGTGAGCATCGACGATGAGACATGATGTGGGTCCATGGGCGTTCCGGCACCGGAGCGTGATTCTGAATATTGTGCGGTTTGCGTCGCTGAACAAAGTTAGTATAAGGTCCGAATTTGGGCCGGGAATAGTATATGTGGCACTCAGCGGGACTTTTTGAGTTCGACATTAGTTATACCGGCATTTGAAGTCGGATCTCGTCGGCATTTGAAATATTTCGTGGTCCCACCCGGAATCACCCGAATCGTGCATTGAGCGGCTGAGAGCGTGTAAATAGAAAAACGAGCAAAGCGGCAAATGCAAAAGGGCCATGATCCAGGGAAAATCAATTTTGAGCAGCCTCAGGGGCATTCYGAGCAGACACGGGCGTGCATGCTTAGGAAACCGGAAGCAATTATGAATGTCACTCCACACGGAAGAGAGCTATGCGAGGGCATATAGTCATTAGATTGTAACATACCAGTGGGGCGCGAGGGCGAGTCCAGCGGTGTAGCAGAGGATCGTTTTAGCATGTGCAAATAAAGTGCTTTGTAAATGAGTTGTTTTTCTGTAGATTATCTGAGTCCGAAAGCCAACCAGTGGTTTGGGAAGCCGGTTTCAGGCCCGCTCGATCAATTATTAGAATTCCCCGGCTGGTAGCAGTGAGGGAGGCACGGGTGTTTGACAAGCGCATTCGGATCTGTGTTTTTCCTCGAAACGCATGCTTAAGCGTTGCGCGTACACCCTGGTGGGGGCACGTCAGCGGCGTGGGGGCGCGGCTGCACACTGAGCCAGCAACCGCTGCAACTTTGCTCGAGGTAACTTTCAACGACCGTTGWGGACGAAAAGGATTCAACTCTTTGAGGTTTCTCATGAAAAGCCTTCTCCTACGATACAATGAGCATATGTTATGATTTAGCAAAGGCGGTTATGAAGAATTTCACAAACACAATTTAGACACTAACTTTTGATGATTAACCCTGTGAAATGTGGCCAATGAAATCGCAGAGTTTGTATGGTCCAGCATGCCAGTGGCTCGCAAAATGACCGGCTCAGATTTCGTGCCGGCCGCCCAGGGGCCAGGAGAGCCATCTGCGCGCTATCGAATGGCTGTTCTTGAAAGGTTTAATCACTAGACGTGGTTACCATATTTTCGAAATCTGCTAGCTTTTAGCATTTAATCATTATTCCTCATAAAAATCCACGTCTTTTTTTCGTGATTTGCATGTTTTTACGTGACCCTTGACGTAACCTGTGAAACATTGTAATAGCAATCCAGCCCCAGCTCTCGCGAAACGGCCCCGGGGCCAGGCCGTGCCACTGTCCGTCAGAGGAATAGTCCACGTAAAAGGTACCAGAAACGTACACAATTTTCACCTTATTAATACGCCAAAATGATTTTCAGGTTGTCAATCGATTATAACTAGAGGTCTTTTTTTGCTCATTCTTGTCCCAAATCCCTTTTTTGAAAGCTTGGCCCCAYGTAGAATCTGRGCTCACCCGGTTTGGCCCCACGCGTCAGTGCGGGCCCAGTCGCTACTTACAAGTTACTACYCACTAMATAAAACATCACCTCCYGATTTTTARARCATCAAACATTAACCAAACCTCACTCCAACATACACTCTTTTCAGCTAATCCATAAACATACATGTCTGCTGCATCGAAAGCCACCTTCGCTGCGTCGTGTCTATTCGCCGTGGGCTCATTTATCTACATCAATGTTGAGCAGCGAATCGAGCGGGAAAACTTGAGGCAGGGACCAATCAAAGACGCCGAGCGGATGCGCCAGAAAATGTCGAAGAAGCAGGCGGCGAACGAGTTGGAACACAGAGAGCAACTTGCTTTGAAGGAACAGTACGAAAAAGTGCAGCCATTGAGTGCAGAGGTGATCACAGGCGAAGATCATTGAGAGCTATTCTCTAGCGCTACTTTGGGTATTCTGAGGTGAAAAAAATTGTACATGGCTAGGGATAGATCATCGGAGTACCGAGACAAGCGCAAATAAACGAGTTACGATAATGAAGGATGATSATMATGGTTTAGTTTGGAGGTGCCAGTGATCCTCAGAAAAAACCGAGGTGATGTGGAACGAAAAGTTGACTCAAATAGACGATGGGTGTGTGGGATGGGGTCTCCGGTCGTTCAAGACAACGTGGGTCACACCTTCACAGGAAAAAAATAGAAAAATGCTCCATTTCGTAGCAAAGTTGTGATGGTTTCTGCATGCCTTTAAACGCCTTACTATTTTCATTAGCACCGCCTTCAATTGCAACAAATATTGTATATTTTAGGCGTGATTTTGCAAGCGGCTGTTCAGCTCGAGACTGAGCCAGGGTACTGCTTGCTTTACCGCCCAAATTTCTTTCATTAGTCATACAATAGTTGGTCATGGCGGCTCGATCACGTGACTCCTATAAGGTAGTTAGGCTCGCTACAGATTCTACAAGTCAAACAATACATCCGACAAAGCCCGATACCAGGTACAGTCGGCTTCCACAAAATGTCTGTGTGCTTGGAGACACCCGTGGTATGTTCATTCTCCGAAAAGATGACGCCACTGGATGTACTATGATACACTGGGGATTTCTTGTCCACTTTCTTGTGCGGGCTCCCCATGAAACCTCGCATAATCTTGCCTCAAGCAAATCACCAAAACGGGTCTTCGAGATGAGGATGTTTGGCCATGGGCGGCCGGGCCAAGACTGAGAGGAGGAGCCACAATCGAGAAAAATAAGAAGTTTTGGGATTTCGGGTCGCGCTTTTAATATATACAAACTTGTGGTGTACGGGTGTGCGTCCACGAAGACAGTGCTCAGGGCTCCACGATCTAATATCTCTATTTGACAACTGCCAGTATATTGCCCTTAACAAAATCCTCTTTTCAGTTATGTACCATAGCGATCTACACTATTTATCCCGGTTTTTGTTTTGCCCTCCTTTCCKCAAACTCCCATTTTTGCACGTAGAGGTTACTCCATTTTGCCCAAGATTTCCTCATCCTCATCCACAACGTCTCTTGATCTCTCATCCTCCTCTGGCGACTCCATACGCACGTAAGCTTTCTTGCTCGGCACATCGATATAACCACCCACACAGCCTGGCATCGGCGAATACAGTGACGGAATCAGYGCTGGCATATGTAAAAAGTCGTCTTCATTCTCTGTGTACTGCGGAAGCGAGCGTGAGAACGGCGGCTGGCCCTTCGAGGCGTCGTGCTCGTCAACACTACCCGGCTCGGTCATGCCCACCAAGATTGATGCCGCCTCCAAAAGTTGAACCTGCTGGTGCTTAGATATGAGCAACTTTTTAGTCATCGTCCATTCCGGCGTATGTTCCCATAAATGTTTAGCAAGCGAAGAAATATGCTTGTACACCTTACCGCACGACTGGCATCGCAACAGATCCTTCGCGAGCCCGCCGCTATCTTCGGAAAACCTTCGCGTTGCTAGACTGCGCGACACTGTCGGCATATCTGTGAGTTTCCCGTGGTGGGCACTGTGGCCGTGAGAATGGGCATGACGCATCGGAAGCGGCACTGGGTGCACGGACGAATGTCTTCGCCTGTACTGGTGCGAGGTAGCGGTCATTTTGTGTGCAAAGTGATGGCAGAAAAGTCGATTTCGAGCACTGGTAATATCAATAGTCCAGTGCCTCGCGATGACTTGAGATGAGCCTGGTACGCTCAGTCTAAAACCGGTTCAGAATAATGAATAGTGGAAGTCAGCTTTTTGGTCAAAATGATAAGATCTTGTAAGACCTGTGATCGCTAACAATGCAATGGCAATTTGGTATAAATGAGTGCCCTGGTGTCAGAAAATTATGGCCTCAAGCTCGGGCTTTTTTTTTGTGAGGCGAGGTTTTTTTTTTGCGTGTCTCAAACGCGGCCGCTGCACGGACCGCGCCAGGTGTCTCACTTTGTATGCATGTCGCGCGTGGTGTGGGCGCACGTGACGTCCCAGCCCCGATGGCCCTCGCATGAGTTGGCGCGCGCTAGCGAGTACCTGGACCTGATTAATTTGTGGCCCCGAGGAGGAAAGCGCTGCAAAACCAATATAAAGGTGTCATTCATGAAGGATGAGCGCTTTCTCGGTTTTACTTGTCTTTTCCAGGGTTTAGGCTTCTTCAAATACTTTACTCGCTTCCAAGCGGTAATGTTTTCGCGCAACCCTAAGAAAGGGTGCTGTAATTTGCAGCCACCGGTCTAGAGCCAGGGCCCTCGCTTAATCCGTAAGCCCCGTATCGAAAACAGAAGGGTATGTCATCCGCGGGTGATTGACCTATTATTCAAAAAGCAGAAAAAAGAACTGTAGTCTGTAACAACATTTCGTATCAAACCCTCAAAAAGGAAGGAATTTCCGCGATTTCAAAACGACTCGGCGTCAGTGTTGTCCTGAATCTCAAAGCCTTTTTCGGTAGAATAAAGGACTTTTTGGATTTCAGCCATCACATCCAACACACTTAGCTGCGCCACGTCCTCCTGCTCATGTAGATCCTGCATTCTGCGCGATAGGACCTCGATTTCACGAAGCTTATTATAATAAAAATTGCGTTCTGTCTCTAGAGTTTCCATCATGAGTTTGCATTCTGCGTTCTCTTCATTCGCTCGATCCAAAGCACGTGACTTTTCGGCCAAATCACGTGACACATCGGCCGACAAGACTCTTTGGTTTGACAAATCACTTTTAGAGTTCGAGCCCGCCAGCGTCACGCGTTGTTTTGGCACAGATAACGCAGTACTACCATTACCGGAACTGGATCCGGCGCTAATGACACGGCTAGAGACTCTGGACGCCGCCCGTGGAGTCAGATTTCCACTTCCGGGGCCTGCAGTAGTACGTCTCGAAAACCCCGCGCCAGCTCTTTCTCCTGGTGGTGGTTGGGGTGTGCCACGACGTCTAGCGGCGGCGTCATACGCGACGTTGGCATCTTTGTTCTCCATCCAGTGTCTCTTGAGCCACTGCAAGAGCTCGAGATTATCCTGAAGGCGGCACTTGATGAGCCGTTCCGTATCAACGTGCCGCGTGATCTTGTGCCGGTTGAAGGCCGCCTGTAGAACCTTCATGTTGTTTCTGGCGTCATATTCGGACGTATTCGGCCCAAATTTGACCTTGTTCATCGCAACACCGCCGTAAATCAGGTCCATGATCTGGCAGTAGGCCGCGCCCGTGCCACACTGCTCTACCTTGGAGTATTCAAGCGCAAATGTGCTGTTGAGCCACTGAAGAAGCTCGCTGCGGCTTTCTCCAATTACCATCATGTGCAGATCACTCAGTTTTGGGATTATCAGGGATTTTGTTTCAGATTTGGAATCTGCGCGTGACGCTTAAGTAGATAGGCTGCAATTCAACGGAAAAATACCGGTTTTTGGCCTGGTTGTGTGACTCCACAAACGCTCCTTGGGTGCCTCTAAATGCGTGTTACAGAAATTTTGGCAGGTAAACACGCGCGCTTGTCTGCGGGCCACGCACGTGACTACGTGAATAATAACATTAAATGATGTTTTATTGGTCTGCAGAATGGAATAATGAAAATAAGCATATGCTAGTGAATTGCATGGTCTTGGTTTGAATTCAGTTCAAGAAATGAAAAAGACACGCTCAGGTGGTGTCGGGCGATTTGACGATCCATTGAACACTTTAGGCCACACGAAGTATATGAAATGGCTGAAATGTCTCAAACGAGTTTCAGGTGACATTATTTTATCGGGTGCATACCTGAAGATGCGAGACATCAAGCTTTATTTGTCCTCAAATTCAAGAGATTTGAATGGGAGGAAAAAATGGAAATAAAAGTAGCGATTCTGCATGGTACCTTTCGAAAATCATGCGATAATCATCTCAGCCTCTCCTAAGGGGCTGATCAAATCGTAATGCCTCAAATTGAAGGAATTATTCGCGTGAACATGCTTTTTCAAGTCCTCGTGAATTCATTTTTTCTTCAATCAAAATCATTAGGGTCATGCGCCAATGCAAATTTATGAGCACAAATGACCATGCACAGATATACAACCGCCACTGCCGATGTAAGTTGGCCGCAAAATGAATTTGGCAAGTGAAAACATACGCCGTGACTGAGTCATGTCGAAAGGCGTCAATCTCGATGTGATGTCTCACTAGGAACTGAAACCCAGCCATACAATAGTAAACCTTACCCAAAGTGGGAACATTGTTTCCATAGAATCATTGAAATAGCGATGAAAACGGGTTGTTAACAGCTAGACTCATAATTTAGCAAGCTTTCTTTTAATACCAACGCATATCCCTTCAGAGGCGCCCGAAAGAGCCGAATCTCGTCACTCTAGCGATTGGCGTTCCTGCATACGTCGAATCTCGTCCACTTGTTGGTCGATTTTCTCCATAAACGACAGCTGCGCCGAGCTCACGTCGCCAGGGCGTGCCAGCAGGTCCTCGGTCGGTGACTGGGCGCGGGAACCTGTTTTCAGGCAGATTTGCTCGATCTGCCGCGCCACATTATTTGACACGTGCTGGTGCACTGCCGCAAGCTGGTGTGATGACAGAAACAGGTGCTCCAGCGTGCGGGGAGATGCGATCTGAACCTCGGTAGCCTTTTTTAAGAATTCCTGTGTGATATGACGGCCTAGGTCGTGGATATAGTCGAGCTCGTGGTCGGTTTTCGCCGCCGGCGAGGTGAGCACGCCATTTGCGTAGATAAACGTGTGAGAAGGTGTGTTTTTCGGGTCAACTTGGGGTTCTTGCGTCGACTTATCATTTAAAGATTCCTTTGGACTGTTTCCAGCATCATTTTCGTCATTCACGAACCGATTAAGATCGCCTTTTTCCCCACTTTCATCAATATCCGAAGCGGGTTCTGATGCTTGATTGATTCCATCACTTTTGACGCCTGACTCATCTTTCGGGCCATTAAGGAGCGTATTTTCCCGCCACATTGTATGCTGTACAGCACTCTCGAACGCTAGCTTGTCAGAGCGGAAAAGATTGGCCAGATCCACATTCAATGGCGAGTCTGGCTCGGGCTCGTCTAGCAACGTCAAAATGGCGCCCACTAAGTGCTGTAAATTCCACGCGGGCAGCCAGGCGTCATCTTTCAAGATATCCAAGCAAATCTCGCCCGTTTCAAAATTGATATTCGGGTGGTTGATCCTTGTGGCTGCAGAAAACGAGATTTTCGGCGGTTTCTTCGGGTAGTGCTCACCGGCAACAATATCGAGCGTCCATTTGCCATTGTAATAGAAAAGCAGGTCGTGTTTCGACCGTTTGCAAATAACCGCTTTCCATACATGTATCGACTCCTCGGCGTCTAGTGGCGCTAGATCAAGAATCTGTGGGTTTTGTGTGCTGGCTGGGGTCTGTTGGAGCTGCTTGTACTCTCGGAATAACCGTTTCTCAGACATGCCAGATGCTCTTGGTGCTGATTATTTTTTGTAAACTATAAAGTTTTTATAGGTTGTTATGAGTTTTCAATAGACTCTGGGTCACCAATGTGAGTTGAAAAGTGTTGTTTTTCGGGAAAAATGTGGAAAAGTATGGTTTTGTGAGATGTGCTTTTTCTGTCTTTGGCTGGCTTACGATAGCGGTCCTGGCAAGATCTGGGCTTCGTTGCGGCTCGCGAAAACGAGAATAATCTGGGTATCTGGTAATGAGAAAACAATTAGTCGTCCGCAACCCAAGAAATCGTGGCGATTCTTTGTCGGAATATATTTGAAAATGTGACTTATATGTATTTAAAAAGATTTTATTTGTTTGTGTCTTGCAGGGGTGGCGATGGCGTCACCGTATTCTATTTATGCTCTTTTTCCGTTACGTGCCAGACATCGCCTCTGGTGGCTGCAGGTGAAAGATTCATGGGGTCAGGCATTCGCTTTCGCGCGCCATGACGTCATTGAAACCGTCACTATAGTTAATGAAAAAGAAAGGTTAACAATTGGAAATTGGACTTTGTTTTGGATTTGATCTAAGTTTAGGAGAAACCTTGAGGCCCTAAATCTGGTTTGAACATAACATTCGGCTTACTGTGGCCCGTTGGTTACCGCAACAATGCACTATTGTCAACGCATAGGAACAAAGGCCAAGAAGTAGTCCAAGTGTCACGTGATATAGTTGTAATGGTTTCGGCACGACAGCGGTACCTCCGGGGAGCGGCGAGAGAAAAGATCTTTTCTCCACCCGATCCTGTTGGTCCCCTAAGGATTTAGTGACAACTCTAAGCTGAGTCCGAAGTATTACATACTTGAATACACACTATAAAAGAACTCACACGTGTTCTAATAACTATAGAAATTGCGGGCACGTGATTTGCGGCTAGGATTTGGTATTCCCCCTCGAATTATCCATGTGCCAATGAATCAATACATTTTGCGTGCTTCTGTCAATTGGCTCAAAAGTTGCAATTCAAAGTCATGGATTTCTACTGAGAAGTTGTTAAAAAAAGAAATGTCAGTTACAATCCGCATTATACTGGTTCCGCAAAGTCCTTTTGGGCAGACAATATGACGTGCAAACGGGTATGTATTTTTTCCAAACTGAATTGAATTCTTCGACAGGTAGTGATTTGATAAAACGCTCTTTGGTCGTAAGCGGTTGTTTTCTTTCTTTTCTCGTCTTCATTGCGTCATGTATGAAGCGTTTTGGCTAATGTGTAAGTTGGAAACTTCGAACTGTGGGTTGGCTGATGCAGTTAAAAAAATTACGGTAGTGACGCTATTGTTTGAGATATATCAATTTCAACGATTTCAAATCCGAGCATCTTCACATGAGCCCCTTCTTTGCATCTTTCGGATTCATCCACATTGCTTGAATTATCTTATTGGGAATAAGTAACACAGAAAGGCATTACTTGCGTTCCGCAAAATGATGCAACTCAAGAACGCTGGTCATCATGTGCAACTCAACAGATCCAAATTTGAATGGATATCAAAGGAGAACCAAAAGGTGAAAAATCCTGTCCCATTTGTGCTTCTTTAAATCTTCAAACATATTTTTTTAGCACCTTTGGCCACCTATAAGGTTCTCGATTGGGGCAAGTACTGCGTGATTTGCTAAGCAATGAACCTTCCATTGTTAAAGCAGCCATGGCTAGCCACACACGAGCGATGGATTGACATATTCAATTGTCTGTCTTGAATATATAAAAGTTGGATCTCCCACATAAATGTTGGATCTCCCACCTAGTGAGCTAGAGCCGGGTCATTTGCCCTACATGATCTGCACAATTAACAGCAGTTAGTCATACACTAAGAACAAAGACACCACCTAATCAATCTGATTGTAACAATTCATAGTGGCGCTACCAGGTGGAGAATGGTTTTGGCTCCCGGTCTTAAATCGGATATATCAACCGAAAAAAAAAAAAAAGCAAGAAAAAAATTGAAGATCGCAAAATTCTTTTTATTTTTATTCATCTAGTCATTTCTTTCTACCAAAAAATCATGTGGCCTATCACCATTGTGGTGACACTTTTCAGCACCCTCAGAAACGCGGCCGACCGTCTTCAATCCAAATACAGTGATAATAAAATATTTTACATTCTTTCTCTCATGCAGCGAATCTGAAGATAAATTACAAGAGCACGCATGTGCAAATCCGACAATTATACCAGAGTTGGGCTTATGCGAACGAATCATGGAAGGTTATTTGTTAATGTATCCCCGTTGCATGCCAAACTTCCCCAAAAGATTTGCTTTAAAACAACGTTTCTGGTATTGATGTCTTTTATTTCCACTTTTGGTGTATCAATCTTCATGCCTCTTTCATTTGCAAGTTTTCCGCTTCCAGAAGGAAGCCTGAAGTATCAAATTCTTTTCACTAGATCGCATGAAACATATCTCGTCTCTCAGAAAAGAAAGCTATGACAATAAGGCTTCCATAATTATGAGATGCCTTCAGGAAAGTGAGAAAACGATGAAAACAAAAAAACATAGCCTTCTCAGATTGGCCCGTAGAACCTTTTCTATAAAGAAGATAGCGGGTATAATTTTACAGGGGCCTTGCGGAGATGATTTCTGAGCTTCATTTACTCAAAGCGAGTCACTGCCACTCTGATACGCGAGAATTTGAGTCAGCAAAAGACCCCAGATCACATTCACTCACTCATCTCATCTCATGCGTTCATAATCATGTTGTGTTCGAGCTACATCATGAGTAAATTCCAGGATTGAATAGAATATAAAAAAAAATTTGAAAGAAAAAAAACGTAGATGCACGGAAAAAAAATCATCTGGATCGAAACCATAACTTGTCTCAATTCGTGACATTCACTCCCAACGCGCGCGGGTTTTCACCACCCCCACAGAATCATGCGTCCTAATTGGCCAGGAGCGGATAGACCAGATGATTCTCCAGCGTAAATCACGAAAAGAAAATCAAAACCATCACATGTATTTACGTGATCTGAGGCAATTGAGCATATTTCAGTCATTGATTATAATGGGCGGAATCAGCATCCCCAATCCCTACTACAAGTCATGCAGTCTGAACTTTTGATAGTTTGATATTTTGATACTTTGATTGCGTACATAGAATAGATTACCTTGTGAATAAACTGCACAGAATAATACGAGCCGATTACTTGCTGTGCTTCTTGATCTCCTTCTCAAGGTCAGCCACGGTCTTCTTCTGCTCGGCCAATTTCTCTCTCAAGGCCTTCAATTGCTCAGCCTCGTGCTTCTTAACATAGGCAGTCTCACTGGCAGCCTCTCTTTCCTTCCAGGCATCCTTACCGCCCTCGGCGGCCATGGATCTCGTGACAGAGAACGATCTCAAGGCAGGGACTCTTTTTGTAGCAACTTGTCTCAACATTTTATGGAATATTATATGAATCTAAAAGACTTTTGCGGGGTGTGTTTGGGGAAATCTTCGTTTATATATGTGGGCACGCACGCGGGCGTTCGTGGCAGGGTTCTGTGTGCAGGAACTCAGCAATTACAATATGGGCAACACAGGCATCAGTAGAGTGCCACTTGCTGGCTGAAAACAGAGTGATAAATGGGAAAATTGGTAATGAAAATGAGTCAAAAGATAAGTTTGAAGCTCAAAAAAAGCAATGTTTCGTTCCATGGGACTGTTCATTGTTGATTAGATGACGAGCGAAATTTGGGCCTGTTGCTTTTGTCACGTGACCAGTTTCACGGTGTGTTGATTCTGTGATCGAGAGTACACCCAAGGTGTTTAGATAGACTCTGTAATTCTGATTCTTTACTATACCAGTGTCCTCATATAGTTTCTGGCTCTCAAGCAGCTCTGCAATCGCAACATATAGGTCGTGTGGCCCAAAGGCATGATCACGTGACGCTTATGAGTTGAAAGTTGGGACTCAACATTTAACTATTCAGATTATAGCTCAAGGTTCGTTTAAAATCGGAAAATGAACTCCATTCTTGATCATTTATCCATGCCAATTTATAACATCAACGAATGTTTTTCTGATTGTGTGGCAAAAACTGTTGCGCATTCGGCTTCTAGAATCAAGACCGAGTCAATCGAGTTTTCCACCCAACAGCTCCAACTATTAGGCAACGTGTACAAGGATACGTATGACCACATTTTGAGACCATTTGTATTTATTTCTGTTTTGTATTTGACACTATCTCAATTGCGTCAAGTTTCCCAAAAGTGTCTCTAAGAGATCAAACCGAATGTCTCAAATGTCTCTATCTAGCATGGCACTGATAAGCATTCGCTAAACGTTCAAAAAACGTGACCGAAAGTCGGGCTGAATCTGCAGATTCTATACTCATTCCTTTTACTCAACGTTGTCCTTAATTCTACACCTGTGTCTCTCCCCATTAAATCCACTTTCGATTATTATATACACTCCCAAATTGACCAATCACAAGAGTCGTCTGGGCATATACCTGGCGTGCTTATTCGTCGCCGACAACAAGCCGAGCGCCACGGCACGTTTGATCGCGATTCCTAGTTTGCGCTGGTTTGTAGACGTGCATCCCGTGACCTCTCTGGGCAATACCTGGCCTGTGGACGAGATAAACTTGGATAAGATCTCCGGCATGGTGTACAAGTCGAGCGGGTCGATGCCTGCCTTGTTGAAAACATCATCTGCGCCATTCCTGTACTTACTGTATGCATCCTTACTGTCCTTTTCCCATTTCCGCTCCATGTCGACCCTGCTCATCGAGAAGTCAAATGGGTCATACATGGTGCCTGCACGGAACTGTTTCATGAACTGTTTGTCCACGGAAATCGGTGGTTTTCCGGTCTCCGAAAGCTTCTTCGCAATTCCCACCACTTTTCGCGTGATGGCATTGTCACTCTGCGAGTTTGTGGCCCATGACTGGGCCTTCATTTCTGGGGTTGAAGGTAAAGGCTCGTTTTGGGCGTCATTTTGCTGAAAAAGCACCGATTTCGTCGCGAAAAAGCGCAGAGGTGTCAGTAGAGACACCTTTTGGGAGGCCTTCCCAGGTCTGACGAGCTGGCGAAACATTCTTGGGGTTGTAGGGTACGTTTGCAGCGGGGCTTCGACGTCTTGGAGCWGTSKCGTWTWKWCATCTAGATGGGTAGAAGAGACAGGCGT